>CAFUXE010000783.1:258717-281274 GCA_903364295.1 Serranus cabrilla | reverse complement strand
CCCTCTCCCTCTCCCTCTCCCTCTCCCTCTCTCTCTCTCCCTCTCCCTCCCTCTCTCAGTGTGTTCACTGAGGCGGGCTGAGAGAAATCGGGTCGAGCTCACAGACACACAAACACACAAGATACCCCCAAAGCAGGCTTCTTGCGTTCAGTCTCAGAAGAGGGGGCAAACGAAAAGCAGGGAAGAGTGCGTTGGTGTGAAAATTATTTTGGCTGGAAACTGTACGATCACACCCCACCACATTCCGATGGAAACATTATAATGATGTAACGGGTCAAAAAACCTTAAACAACACATACACATATACATATACATGGGTGTACTGGCTTAAAAAAATGTCAGGGCTCATGCATGTGCGGTGGACGCGTGCCACTGATTTTACGCGTGCGTGCATGGAGTTATGGGCATGAATGGCTAAGAGCAGAGCACTTTCATGTTTCATGTCAAACACACACACACACACACACACACACACTAACATTTTATGACCCGAGCCACCGTCCAGTCTCCACAGAAGACTATTCCCATCAGTAGCCTTCATCACACACAACAGAGACGGTGTAGCCTCCACTCACACATCATCTAATTACGTCTCTCAGTGGAAATGTCGTCATACATGATTGCTCATTCTCGTTGCAGATTAGTCATTTATGTACTCTGGCGTATTAAAACACCACCAGCTTTGTGAAAAGCACGTGGCTGGATTTTACAGTTCTAAAAAAATATATTATTTGGATTAAAATACACTCAACCTCGCAACAAATGGCATAAAGAAAATTGTCCTTGTGTGACATTTCGCTAATTCAGGCTCATATGGGGACAAATTCGGACGGACACAGTGATGTTAAAATATAGCAGGTGGGGGTCACATGATAGTCCACATCATTTCACGCACTCCCCCGCCTTGGTGGTGAACAAGCATTCAAATAAAACCCCATCTCCCTCCGTCTCTATCTCTCAGCTTGCCCCCCGCGTGCGTGAGTCTGCCTCCCTCTGTCAGTCTTGCTCTCCTCTCTCAGCTGAGATGTGTGTCATGCGTTCCTCCAACAGCCACTAATTGTCTGGCCCTCTAGCGAAATCACATTTTTCTCTCTCTCCCCCTTTCTCCGTCACATGGGAGAGGGCTAGGGATGTAGGGAGATGTGTGCGGTTGCGTGCGCAAGCGCGTGCAGGCGGTTGGTCGGAGGAGCGGGGGAGCAGGATACTGATGCTGTGCACGGCTGCTGCTCGCCCCCTGCTGGTGATGAACGCAAATGCAACCTAGAACCTCAGCTGTTTCTGAGCCAGTCTGACCCAAATGATCCCCTCCAATCACTGCAACGCACTTGTGTTCAGCCAAAGATAGCAGAGCACAGGCAGATTTATGTTAGCATTTGACATGGTTCAGCTCAAGTCTAATGTGATCTAAGACTGGGGCAACTGAGCAAATGAATTGTGTCTGGAGAATATTATTTCAATTGTGTATTTCAATTGTGTAGCATTTATCATATGCTGTAGAGCTGCCTGTCACATTTAATATCTATCAGCACAAAAATAATATCTGTAACAGATACAAAACAACAACAACAATGCCTTAAACTACACTGTTGGGTTCACACCTCTTTTATTACTCAATTTTTCTATTTCAGTTCCATTCTCCATCCCTTTCTCTCTTGTCTATTTCACACTTCCACTTCCTGCCTGTTCTGGAAGCAGAGACCCTTGCTTCTGTTTGTGCCTTGAGCTGCCAAGGGACAGCTAGCCAAGGCTCCTGAGGCCTTCTCCACCTCCATCCCCCTCCCTCCTCTCTTCTCTTCTCTCCAGCCCTCTCCTCTCCACACTTGTGTGACAAATATCAACCTTTCCTTTGCTGGTTCTCTCTTTCTCTGCAACAACCCAGTGTTTACTTTTTATTCAAAAAATAATACATTTTATATTTCAGACACCCATGTCTTTGATTATTAATGTTTTGTCTTTATTTTAGTTTTAATTGGCGGTACCAAAGTACACTGAGTATTTGCTCTCATTTACAGGGAATCTACTCTTGTGATTTATCAAACGGTAACCTACAACCTCTGAGCAGCAGGATGACCTGGCAAACACATTTAATGAGCATTGCTTTAGAGCCTTAAAACTCCAATGAGTCGGTAAAAACATACTCTGTTCCAGTTGTCAATCATTCTCCATGAAGACAAGTGCTGATAGACAAGAAACAAACTTGATGTGCATCTGTTAATTCTGAAATAGCTACAGTCTTTGAACAACCATTGTTTGACACGCTTATTTCTGTGAGCTGACTCTAAATGAACAAAATAAACTCTTTTCCAGGCAGCTAACAGGCTTTTAAACATCATTCAATCTATGACAGTGATTTGGTGTTTTACTATCTGTTGATGCCAGCCTACATGTGAAGAGTTCTCTTGTTACTGGCTGTGTCTACTATGAACAACCATTGCACCTCTATTGATGAAACTAATTTATTGATTTCTCGCTCCCTCAGAACTCGATCGATCTATATCTCTATTTATTTTTTATCAAAAATTCCCAGAGAAAGTAAGGCTTGTACAGCATGTGGACCTGATCTCCACTGGAACTTCATGGAGATCAACTTTCTTTGTGTCACAAATGACGTTCAGAGGGTGGACTCTAGTCACAGTTACATGCTGTTTCTCCTCATTACCAGGGTTGAAGTTGCAGTATTGATCTTTCTGAATATGCTCTAATGCTCTATGCTCCCAATCTGCTGGTTAGGATCACTGCTCCACATAAAAAAAAAGAACCAGGGAACCTCTGGTCAGCCTTTTCCATATCTGCACTTCTGTGTCTGTGTGTGTATGTTTGCTTGCTTTTTCTGACCTGCAGAGGTGACACTTAATGTTGCTGTGCACCAGTGACTTTAGCAGATACAAGCTTTGTTTTCTTTAGAAACGTCATGGTACAAGAGTATTCCTCTTAACCCAGAAGAATCAAACTATTGAGACCTTTATTCTCTGGAGACAGAAACACAGGGAAGTTGGCACTAATGAGACAGGCAGATGGCCTTTATATAGCCCTTTAGTGGCTAAAATTCTTCCACTGAAGCATAAAGGGATAGCCGTGGGCTGATGTAGCATCAAATCTAGCACATGACCATCAGCTTCAAGGAAAATATCTTTATATTTATGTTGAAAAGAGAGCACATTACAGGGGTGTATTCAGATCACACAGCTGTCGACACACAGCTGGCATTAAATCGCGCTGCCTTCAGCACTATAGTGGATTAACATTTTCATCATATTAGCACCTGGTGAACCAGAGATACTTTAATATGGTTACTGGGGGTCTGCACAATGCCAAAGAAAATGTGTGTTAATATAAATAGTAGTGGGTGAGAGAGGGATGATGGTAGTGAAATTCAAGCATTCACACCCGTTCATGTACAGTAACCCATCCAGCAAGATGCGGGGAATTCCAGTTCTGTCATTGTTTTTCCATTTGTCTGCAAAAAACAAGAGCAAGTGTGGACAGACATGCTAGCAGGCAATGCATTTGCACACCTGCCCCTTGAACACACGTCATTATGGCAACATACTTACATGATTTGTATTTTAGCACTAAACAAAAATGGTAATAATAGGTACATAGTGGTGTAAAGGTTAGCACTTTTGCCTCACAGCAAGAGGGTTGCTGGTTCGATCCCAGCCTGCGGCCCTACTGTGTGGAGTTTGCATGTTCTCCCCATGTGTGCGTGGGTTCTCTCCGGGTTCTCCAGCTTCCTCCCACAGTCCAAAAACATGCAGCTTTGGTTTAATTGGTGCCTCTAAATTGCCCGTAGGTGTGAGTGAGCGTGTGAATGGTTGTCTGTCTGTGTGTTAGCCCTGTGACAGACTGGCGTCCTGTCCAGGGTGTACTCTGCCTCTCGCCTAATGCAGCTGGGATCGGCTCCAGCCCCCGTGACCCGGGTTTGGATAAGCGGTTACAGAAGATGAATGAATGAATTGTGTTCTTTCTTTATGACATGAAAGCTGATGAATACACACTGCATATTTACATTTTAGCAAAATTGCTCAATATGCTCCTTGTGATAACAACTTATTTCAATGCTGCTAGAACATCCAATGAAGGACGTCCAAATGATGGCCATGTAATGTCACAGACATTGACACAACTTTTACTTTGGAACTATTTTTTGAAAAAAAAATGGACGTCTTAAATTGACGTTCAAACAACAGTCATTAGGCTGGGAATGCAGTTAAGTTTCATCCTGAGGGGGAAATGACTGTCTGTACCAAATCTCATGGCAAACCATCAGATAGATATTTTCAGTATTTCTTTCCTAAAATGTCTGCAGTTGAACTCAGGCAACCAGTGAGCATTATAGAGCAAAAATAAAAGTATATTGTAGGAAAACGTTTCAAAGAACAGCCTCTGCAGATTGAAGGATAGTGTCAGGATGTACAGGCCATCAGGTGCTATCTGGCTTTGCCTTCATTTGTGCATGAACATTCAAAGAACTACACAGTGGTCATATTATCCTTAAACTGTTGTCATTGAGTATGACTGATTTTCAATGAACTGGGGTTTTTATTTCCTACAGAAAGTGATAGTAAGAGAAAGATCATCATCATTACTCATAGTTCCAAAATGTATGTTTTTTTTATTTTAATCAATTTATATTTGTAGAGATGGCACTTGTATTATACAGTATTCAGTCTTATTGTTGTCGCTTTTGGTGAAACACAAGAAAAATAATATTCCATGAGAGCGAATGTAATTGTTTTGCAAGAAATTGTAAACATTTCATGAGAGATTTTAAAGGAAGAGGGTCTTTTTCCCATTCCTATTTATAATATCCTCCCCGATGTCTGATGTTCAGTATGTGACCACGTCTGTTTGTATCAAATCACATTTAAGCATTTGTACACATCCATCCTATCATTAAAAAAACAGATGACACCACAGACGTGCATCAATGTTTATAGATTTTGCAGAGTGGAAGAAAAGGTTGAGCGATACAAATTTGAGCAAACCGCTTATTCCTCAGAGCTCACTGAAAGGTTCAGAGCTGAGCCATTCAGCCTGAGAGTGAAAGACATGTTTACGTATACAAAGCTTTAACAACAGGCGCTGCTGTTGAACCATGGACAGGGCCTTTAATTCAAGTGAGTGTTGAGGTCAAGATATAGATTAAAAGTGTTCTGTTTGTATCAGAGTTTTCAGGTTCAGACACAAATATGAATTTCTTGCACTCCCGTGTTTATTATTTCATAGAATACAGGATCACAAAAGGCCATCAATGTGTTTAGATTCCAGCCTAATGTTTGAGAAAGAGAGTGTTGTTTGGGTTGGCGAGATGTTGAGAGAAATGCCATGGATCAATCAGAGGGTGTTTAAGTCCCTGGCAGAGCCAGAGTCCTCTCCTCGATTTGCCCAACTGCTGCATTGCAGATAAAAAAAACCCTGCTCTGCCAGACACCTTGTACACACAACAGGGACCAGCTAACTCTCCAAATCACACACTATGAAGTAAATGGTATATCTTTCAGCAATCAGTCTTTTTTTTATTATTGTGAAATTGGACAAATACAGTAAAACTGCCATTCAGAGTGCACCCAACAAAGAAATGTTACATTACTAACTTGACATAAATGCCCATAACATATCTCAAAAAAGACAAACAGGCTGATGTCCTTCATGCCATAATTTATGGCAGAAATGTATCTCTGGTCTTGCTGGAAACAAGTGATATTAAATGTGTTATTGAGTTGGGGACTTTACGTTAGAATATTTGTATTCCAATATATATTTAAGATGGATTTTATTTTTCTTGATTGACCCTGTAAAAAAAGCATCCTTTGGGTCTACAGCAAAGAAAAGCTAATCAAAACATTTGCCAAAAAACTACAGTTACTCTGACTGATTACAGCATTTTCACAAAAGCAGTCAACTTTTTTCGTGCTTGCTACCTTGTTCGCTTCAATCAAGTCAAATATTAAGCTCAAGATAATTTGCATTTATGAATTAAAAACGAACCGCAGTTAAGTAGAGCAGACATTTTTCATTTTGTTTAAGTATGGTTTATTAATGCAGTGCCATGGGGATGTGCAGCTTTACTTGCATTGCTTAATTACACTTTAATGCCAGATGGATAACAAAGAATCCAGCAGAAAATATCCCATATAGATGTCTTGTAATTATCACTTCAGGGTTGGTGTTGATGTGATAGGCAGTATGCATTAACAGAAAATCTAATTTTGACATGCATGTGGAATTAGTCTAAAATAAAGTATATCACATCCAATAATAACACATTACCCACAACTGCAGTACAGTAAGATTGTCGACAAATATCAGTGCAGAAAAAGAGCCCTGACATGATTTATAAGACCTATTATTTAGCTTTACAACTCAGAATAAAACATTTGATACAATGGAAGCTAGTGAAAATGCCAGGTTTATGTGGTTTTCCAGAGATAACAAGGAAAACACTCAACTGCTACTACAAATAGTAATAATAGAGGCGGCTGTGGCTCAGGAGCTAGAGTGGGTCGTCCTTTATTCACCAGGTTGGCGGTTGAAGTGTCCTTCAGCAAGACACTGAACCCCAAGTTGCTCCCGATGGGCAGGCAGCTCCTGCATGGCAGCTCTGCCCCGAGTGGTGTTTGAATGTGTGTGTGAATGGGTGAATGAGAGGCCAAGTAGAAAGGTGCTCATAAATGCAGTCAATTTACCATTTTAATAATGATTAAAATATATGTAATTTGAATAATTACAATAACTACACTAACGATAGTAATGCTGATAAAGATGATGATGATGATAATGATGTGCAACATGCTACTGGTAAAATAAACCATAAAAGAAAAGTGCAATGATGCAACACATTGTAAGCCTTTGGGTTTCATAATAATGAGATCTGGTTTGTTCAAACCGTCATTTAATAATAAAATCCCCACACGCTGTAAATGAAGAGAATCTGTATTCTCCCCTCTAAATTATGTACTCAGATATACTACATTATGTTCTCTATACACCAACAGAAATCAGATGTGTCGAAGCAATTTGTCTCCACTCAACTGCAGTACAGTACCTTTGTGCTGCTTCACTAAGCGAATTATTATCTTTGCTGTCTACTGCTACAGGTAAACCAGGATGTTTTGAGAGAGTGAGTGAGGCTCAACACTTAAAACCTTAATGGCCTGAGAGCTTATCCTTGAAAAACAGCATGTCGTGCCCCAGACAACAGACTGCTCGTCTAAAACCCCTGGCTGTTTTTGAGTGGAATATTTTACAGCTATCACAATAATTATTCTTACTGCTACTGCTCCCGAACATCAAAACTGTCTCAATTACAGTGCTGTTTACACCCCAACTAACTGTGATAAGTTGTCAGTTTGCTGTTAGAGGTGATTAATCAAACTGTTGTGCACAATGGAAAACCTCATGTGGCTTCACAGACGATCATACTCCAGCACACACCTCCCAGTAAAGCCAAAACTGGATATTTAAACATGTTATTTTTGTACAAATTGAATAAATAATATTTAAGACCCTATCTCACACTTTATGCAAAGCATAGCGCAGTTTACACATTGAGTAAGTAACAAATGTACTTGTGTGAACCCAGTGGTGTGTTGGTCTTAAAGTGAGTCCTGGTAAGGCAGATTGTTGGTACACTGCTACCTTGAGGCAACATGACCGTTGACCATCAAAAACATTATTCAGATAGTAAAATGTTCCTACGTTAGACTTCAGGTCATGTGCTTATTCTAATCATTTTAAATGCAGGCACACCTGAGCACTGTAGTACGAAGTTTTTAGGTTTTCGGTACCACAAAGGTGGTTCTCTTTTAACCTGGCTAGATCACCACGGCAACTTAGAAGAATATTTATATGAGAGATACAGATTCTCAGTGGGGAGAATAAGATGTAAATGCAAACGTGTCGAGTTGTAACATACAGTAGAGTTACTGTATGCATCGTAGCTGCAGTTACAGTAGAGTTACTGTATGTGTCGTTGCTGCAGTCAGCTGATGTGTGAGGTTTTTGTTTCTCACTGAACTACTGAATAAGTATATAGTGTTCTCTGGACATTTACCCACACAGTCTCTAACATGTGTCTCCTGTAATATAAGGTAGCATACATTAATACTTCTCTATATTATTTATCAATGTGTTCACATCAATGCTTCACTATATTAATAATCAGTATGATGTTTATTTGCATATGAAATACTGTATAATTCCTTTAATACACAATGTTATGACATTATGTTTTATGCTTTATAATGATTTGCTAATGTCCGTTTTAAACTGTCGGTATTACAGCTAATATAATACTAAGTGTAAAATGTCTATTATTAGCCTGTTAATCTAAGATAGATAGATAAAAGAAAATAATTCCTTTTTGAAGTGGGCAAAAACGAAATCCTTCATCCACGTATCCTTCATTATGGGACAGTTTCAGATCTAAATTCAAGTCATGAGTAGACCTATAATGTTAAATAGTGCTGCATCAGTTTTCAGTGCAACTAAATATGTGTGGTGTGCAGCAGGGCTCTGGCTTTTATGCCAGATACGATAATACATAGAAACCCCTAGTTCCTTGTTCCTTATTTTGCACCTAAATTTTACAACATTTGATAAGCAGAAGTTAAGGTGAAGACACCCTTAATGCACTTGCATCATGCACTTCAGACCGTGCTCGACAGAATGATTGAATAAGGGCTAGATGTGTCCGTAGCTCAATGTTAATTGTCATTATTATTATATTGCAAAAAAAGTCTTTAAAAAATGGAATTAAAAACTATAACATACAATGTAGAGATTTTATTTCCCTCTCTTTTTGCATTATAACTGTGGCATTTAGCAGCCCAGCAGACCTGATGACAACAATGCTGCAGGGTAATCTGCTCACCATCAGCAAATACAACATCAATTCAATTAAACTTGATGAAAGGCTCGATATGTGACTTGATTTGGCTTGATGTGACCTAATAAATGAGGACCTGGGACTCATTTTGAGAATCAGCCCTTTAGCTCAAGACAACAATGTCAAATGGTGAGAACCTGTGACCGGCAATGTTGACTGAGCCTCACCTCTAGTTAGTGGTGTTGCTGAATGATTCAACCTTTCCCAGAGCAAGAGGCTGCCTGTCTCACTCTCTCTTACACACACGAACACAGTCACATACACACACTGTCACCAGAGAACGGTCAGTAGCCCAGCAGTAACCTGTTGATTGCCATTCCTGTTCTCAGCTCATCTTTTTTCTTACTTGCAGTCACTTCAACACTTACACATACACAATATTATCAGCTCACTGTGCACAACCATAATCCCAGAGTGTGACATTACACTCAGAATTACACAGCCCCCCATGAGAAGTAACTTTCTAACTAAAATGGAAGCATCTTTGTCTTTCCTTCGACTTTTTTGATACAATTCTTTCTAATGTATCATGCACACGCTGTGTAGTGTATTGAGAGGGTATCCCTTTTAAATCTTACACAGCTGATAGACATGCTGCATACAGCTGACTCTGTGTCACCTGCTACAGTTACATTCAAGGACAGATGAAGAAAGATAGTCAGAAGACGTTACATTGTAGAAAACTCAGACATTTCAAGCATCAACGATGTCCCTTAAGGAATGAGTGCCTTTGTTTCTGGTAATAGTCTGAAAATGCAGAGTATAGTCTAGCACTGCTAGAGGACACAACTATGTCATGTCAGGTGTAATGCACTCTACTCAAGGGTGTGATGTTGTTTTGATTGCGGAGTTGTTTGGATTAGTGGTTCTCCAGAAAGCTGTAAGCAACACTGGAGGGTAAAAACAGAAACTACACGTAAATATAACTGACAAACATACAAGCATTCATAAGATTATGACATTTCATCAAAACACTGGTAATAACGTAAACAAAATCTAAATAATCATATACCAGTATTCACACAGGAAGAGAGCAGCTATCCTTATATTCTCTCTTTTATTTTTTTCCCTCACACACACACACACACACACACACACACACACACACAGTTCCTCAGGTGTAGATGCCTGATGCTTCAACAATGAGAGCGAAAAATAGCTGATTATCATTAGAATTAGCTGTGAGGGATGCAAAGGCTCTCTACAATAAAGCGTTAGCGGCACGGCTGTGTCAGCACAGCACTTCCTGTTTACTGTTTGGTCCCGCAGCAGGCTGCAGACGCCAGATAACAACAAGCACAAAGCATGCTGGGAGATAAAAGCGCCACAAAGTGTGTTGGGGCCCCATAGCCCCTGTCGTTGCCTGATGTGGCATCAGTCAGTATTACTGCTGAGAATGTTACTCCCTTAAACAACCCTGCACATGAGAGAAAGAGGGGATGACGGAGAGAGCGGAGAAGGAGGAGAGGCATGTGTTGGTAATACAGTCAACATATAATGTAGTACTTTTAAACATTAAACACTGAAACTACAGTTTTTTAGACTTTGCAGTTCAGGAAATGGTGTTTCATAACTCATGCTCATCAATTAATTCATATTGAGCCCCATTGTGGCTGAATGATTACATGATAAAGAGTCTTGCCTGAAACCAAAGGATGTGGGTCCAAGGAATGTGAGGTGACTTGTAAAATAGACCACAGATTGGAATCACAAATAAATCAACAAAAATACTGGGGGCAAGGGCTCATATTACCATTTAATATCACTCTAGTCATGTTTGTTGTAGCCTACAGCAACACATACATCTCCTGATCCAGTTACAGGGTCAAGAAAGTCATGAAAATGTAGTAGGGTCGTGTATGTGGAGTACACCATATGTTTCTTCCTCTCGACCTATTTATAGTGTATATATAGTGTGGACAGGACAGGACAGTAAGACATTTTTCATTTGGGCTCTGTACTCCAGCATATGGAACGCAAAATGAAACAATGACTTTCAGGTTGAAGTGCTGACTCTAAGCTTTAATGTTAGGGTGAGATGAACAGTGTTTTATGCACAGGGACCTATTTCTGGTATCAGGAAGTTTTTGTTGTCAATGGCTGGCACTTTGACCTGCCTGGGCCATTTTCACTTCTTGTTTATGTTGGAGCTTTTTGTCCTCCGTCTGGTGTTCAGCAGGTGAAACACAAGCTCAGCTGGACAGATGTCAAGTGAATGATGTGGCCAGTCAAAATAATTTCAATTGACATAAAAACTCCAGTTTCCTTGTCTGTATATTTGGGATTGTTGTCCTAAAATGTGGGAAGGTGATGATTCCTTAGCAATTCAACATTTCTACACCTATTTGGGAAAATCCTATGTTGATCCATTCATACTAATATTTTCATAACTAAAATGACATTGGTTTTTTGTTTTTCTATCTATTTTGGAGGATCTTGGCTTGCCAGAGCATTCTGTTCCTCACACTTTCCCTGTAAACACAAACAGGTATAAATTAATAAGACCAACAGTCGACAGATATTCTGACAGCTCTGTGAGCTTGTCCTCGGCCATGACAGTGCCTTGAATTATGTGATAACATTGGCATGATGACATGCTGACAATAGCAATGCACATGATGCTGTGTAGCAGATGTAATGTTCACCATTTTAGTTCAGCATGTTAACATTTCCTAATTAGCACTAAGTACAGCTCCAACTCATTGACATCTTTGGTCATTAACAAAATACTGTGCAAACAGACATTTTACCTGAGGATGGGATGCCCTAAATGAAAGATTAGGGGGTCAGAATGACAAAATATTATCCTTTGGAGCCATGAATATATGTAACAATACTTTGAGTTGAGATATTTTTTATGAAAAACAAAAATATAAGTTTAATGGTGGAACTACTGAAATGGAAAACTAAGTAGAGCACAGTCTTTAGGTCACTTTTCATTCTGGACGAAGATATTGGTAATTGGGCATTATACTAACCGTGGCTGGACAATCCTTTGTTAAAAGTAAAAAAAATGTCCTATTGGCTAGAGCCATGCCACTAGCAGGGACAGGATCGTAAACCATGATCCTGGCTCAGTAAAGCAATTTAAACTCGGCTATTATTGTGTTGGCATTTCATTGTAAATGGTAAACTTTTAGAAAACGCTGGCGTGGATAGGAAGCTTTGAACACATAAATGCCGTGGTCACATTTATCCACATTAGGGAGGACATGGCTTAAATGAATTTGACTGCGGCTGCACTGCATGCCAGGTTTAAAGCTGAAACATCCATTCAGCTTTAAAAGGTCACACCCATCCCTCAAAAATACCAGTTTGTGCTGGATGAGCTGCTCTCTCCATAAGAGTTCAACAGCAATTTCAGAGGCAGCAGATAGGCTGCTCTCACCTGCACTATCCACACTGTGAACAGCCTCAATTGGGAAGACGACTGCACCCATGGGACTGGCTTCATTAAGAGTCAGAGCAAACTTACACTTACTGTAGTTGTACTTGCGTCCTTGTGAGGTCCCTCCACTAACATCCATACCTGACCCATTTACTGTAACCTTAAACATATGTACCATGTACCATGTGCAGTTCTTACACCAATCCAAAGCCAAAATGTCCTGACTTTGCAAAAATATCCCCACTCAACTGTGCATGTAAAAGTCCAATTAGCACACACAATGTACAGGCATGCAGAAGTTCCCAGACAGATGCACATGCTGTGACTCACAAACACAACCTGTACAAGTACAGCACCTAGCATACTGTAGATGAAGGATGTGTTGCTTAATAGTATAACCTCCTGGATGGTTCCTGGCAGAATGAAGCTGTAAATGTCTGTGCATATGTCTGTCATTGGAGAATATGCCTGCCCTCGCTACAACAGGCTAATTACGTTTCAGCCTCAGTGATAAATGTGGCTCTACTTTGATTTACTCGCAGCTGCCCTCACTACATTCATAGACCGTCTTTCCCATCTCTCTCTCTCTCTGTGTCACACACACGCACGCACACACACACCAAATTGAATTCCCCATGAGAGCAATTATCATGGAAGTTCTACAGTATGCAGTCGTGTTATTAATCTCTTCACTGACTTTGCTGTGACAATACAGCACTTTCTGCAGTTATTTACAGGACGATTCCTGGCCATTGGTTTTTACTGCAGCCCATAATTACAGGCGCAAATAAGCTGATGTATAGAAATCCAGCAGCTCTCAGAGTCAGGTAGCTTGATATTGTTCAGGTGCTGTGGGGAGTGGGGGGTGGTGGCTCAACTCAGCATCATGGTGGACCAGAGGAGAGCAGACACAGCTTTTGTTTGTGTCTTACATGTACTCTGCATGCAGATATAATCCCAGTCCACTCTATCTAGTTCCTCTACAAAAGCACAAATGAAAACTAATTATTCAATAATAAGACTTTTCTCTCAGCTTTTCTCTCCAAAAGTCAGTGTTTCCACATCAGAAGTCTGGCGTCTGGTAAAGCTTGTCAGAAGCATTCTCATTAATTATTACATGCAGGCAGTAGTTAGTGAGGGTATTCGAGAGATAGATGGAGGAGGCCGTGGGAGGGTAAACAACAGAGGTATGGAAAGGGAGAGCGAGGCGAGGTGAGATCGTAACAGATGGCCTTTCTCTGGACTTCGTCCATAGGCTTCATAAGCACACACACACACACACACACACACACATGCATATTCACAGCCAGAATTTTAGTGCTGAAAACGCCTCATGGAGAATCACAGATGACCGGGATATTGAGCTTCCTGTTTGTTTGCAACTAAGGCATAGTGAAAGCCTACCACCTCCGAAGTCCCCTCTGCTGACCCTTTATTCCTATAATGAAAGAGTTTTTGCTAATTATTAGTCTTATCACACATTAAAAAAAAATATTTTTTTTTGTAATTGTTCTTACGTTAAACCTAACAATAGCTGATTTTCAACCCTTCCCGTTACCTTCACCTTTCCAACTCAATCTTAGCTGACGGCGGCTGCTTTCAGTAAGTCACTGTGTGTTCTGTTATCATTCTGCCATTGAGCTACTTTTTCATTTGCCATAGAACATACGACAACGACATCTAAGGCATTCCTCATAAGACTAAAAAGCAATTACCTTGTTCATTGAACACGTAACCTTCCCTTGTTAACATCTTCTAATTGTAAGCCTTGTTTTAAAGCTCCTGTGTATTGTTGCAGAAATAGAAAGAACAAAATAGAACAAGTCATAATGCTGAGGTTGGAAGATCACAACAAAAGGTGCCTGCTAAAGCTCTCACTCCGAAGCAGATCCTGATAGAGAGACTTTGTGGAGGAGCAAACACTCTAAATTATGATAAATCATTTGAGAACTTCTTTGCATTTTAATTGAAACCAGTGATGCATGAGGTCGCAACCAAACTTGTTTTCACCCAAAGAAATTTGTAATCATTATCTGAAACAGAAACAGATTCCCCCTGCAATTTTCCAACAAACAACTTTAAAGCTAATTACCAACACATACAAAACTATCACCACCAGAGGTGGCTATAAAATATTAAGAAACCTATATATTTCTTCTGATGGTCATATTTGACTCTTGTTGTTGTCTGCACTTGAATACCACAAAGAATGACCAAATGTCCGTTTCTACAATCACCACCACTTTGGTTTGGGGAACGTGCTCACTTTGTTTGCTGCAGTTTTCAATCCATTGCACCACAAACTGCTTTATCAATTTAGACAAAGGGTTTTACTATCTCACTCAATCATTACAATCTCCATAAGAAAAATATACTCCTTATCCGCTTATCAGAAACTCGGGTCGCGGAGCCGATCCCAGCTGCATTGTGCTAGAGGCGGGGTACACCCTGGACAGGATGCCAGTCTGTCGCAGGGCTGACACATATAGACAGACAACCATTCACACACTCACTCACACCTACGGGCAATTTAGAGTCACCAATTAAACCTAAGCTGCATGTTTTTTGACTGCGGGAGGAAGCCGGAGTACCCGGAGAGAACCCACGCACACACGGGGAGAACATGCAAATTCCACACAGAAGGGGCGCAGGCGGGGATTGAACCGGTGACCCTCTTCCTCCCACAGTTCAAAAACATGCAGCTGAGGTTTAAGTGGTGACTCTAAATTGCCCGTAGGTGTGAGTGAGCGTGTGAATGTTTGTCTGTCTATATGTGTCAGTCCTGTGATAGACTGGCGTCCTGTCCAGGGTGTACCCCGCCTCTCCCCCGATGTCAGCTGGGATCGGCTCCAGTTCACTGTTATTTTTGAAGAAAGACAAAACATTTATTGTTAGTGTTTATTTGGATCTGTTGTGAAGAGCTGTTCATTTCCAAAAATAGCTGACTTAAAGTGTTGCATCTAAGAACAGAATTTGGTGTGGTGGTGCTATGCATTAGAATGAGTGTTTGGGCACTCCAAATGTAATTATTGAGGGAGACCCCCTCGAAGAGTAGAGCATGGTGAGTCACAACAGCTTCAGGTACGCAACCAATCAGCCAGCAAAACCTGCAGATAGATCAGATCTCCTCGGGTCACTTTGCACCTCAAAGTGGCTCCTTAAAACAGGCATGCCTTAACCCAGTGACAAATGAGCAAATTTATCTGTAGATTACAGATGTGAAAAGCTTGTTCTACTTTTACAGTGTACCAATTTGAGTTAGGTGGGATTGATAATTAAATACTGCACTCTGGGACAATGAGTGATGAGGAGGAGTCAAATATGTGGTACCCTGGACAGCTCCCACAATCATGGCCTCTGCAGGATCAGCAGTTTACCCAATACAGTTAACTCCATAATCTGTGTCCAGGGTTGTAAAGCTGTTACATTTCATTGATAAGTATCCTACTATGAAAGATATTTAATTTTGCCTGCTCTGTACTGCAGGAAAGGGAGACATTTTAGACTTCCTTCCGCCACCATCTTGCTGGCGTAGTAGTAATGATTTAAGGTGATGCAGAGTTTAAATGGCGGATGTCACACTTGTGTTGTTTATGTAACTTCTGTGGCTCAGGTCACCCTCGTAACTACTTCACTGCCTCCATTAACGCACATTTATTTACTTTTTAAACTGTTTTATAATGCATCAACAGGACGTATCTTGCCCTAAACCTAGGTCAGTGGTTCTGTTGTATAAATTCACCAACACTGCAACCTTTTTACAACCGTGAACCGCATGTCTGCTATTTTTAGAATGATCCACTGTAACGTGAGCCGTGAAACACTCATATGAGTCAATTTGACAAACGCTGATATGTGTCATTAAGGGTGGTATTGAAAAAATGGTCTATTCTGTCGTTGGGAAAGTGGTCTACTCAGGGTTAGCTGCAGGTGTGCCTCACATGTCTGAGTGCCTTCATCCTATATCCAATAAAGTTCTTGAAATTCTGGTTACTTAATATGTTGGTATTAAAGTATTTGATTGAGATCTTTAAACAGTCAATAACAACTCTACCGCCAGCCCCAGCAGAAGATAGTATCAGCTGCCTCTAATTTACACATTCATATATTTACATATTTGCTCAATTTGGATTGAAAATACTTTGTGTCAAAATAGTCCCTGATCAACTGCAGAGTAGGTTCTGCTGATATTAAAAGCATGAATCTCAACTGCAATGTTTTTCCGTTTTTAAGACTGCCATCTATCTATAAAGTTTCTTTCTATAGTACAGTGTACAACAATGTACAGCAATGCATTACTGACGATGTTTTCACAGATTGTAAGGCTCTCTGTAGTCTTTGGTTGTGTTCATGTGCAGCTAAGCTCTGCACAATCACACTCAGCTTTTATAAAGTCCAGGGGAAAGAATGCCCGCAAAGCTACAATATTTGAACTGGCACCATAAATAGATAATCCAGCCAAACTGTCTGTTACTTACATTTTGATTGATTTTTCCCGCAGGCTGTTTTAGCTGAAGGTCTCTCTTCATCTTTTCACTTTAATTGGCCTGACATGGGGGGAATCATGCAAGTCTGTGACATTCGGAAACATATACCAGTCTCTTTATACAGAAATCGCACTGCACTGCACACTCATATTGTTTTTTTTTAATTCAACCTCCGAGATATTTTTCAGCCATGAGGAAAAGTAGCACAAGATATGTGCTTGTTAAGCAAATCTCACCAATATAAATTATGCACTAAAACAACAACACAGCACTCATTTGTTTTGTTTTTATGGATTAGGAGAAAATTAAATGTTTTATAACAGCAGTTTCGTGAAGAATAATCAAGCATGATGAGGCTTCTTAAAGAGGGATCTACGAAATAATATAATATTAAAGTTTCCACAGTCAGTTTTTGAGACCCAGTTCAAGACTAGGATACTTATGGATTGGAATTTGTGAACATTGCCAAATAATATCCAAGCAATTTCATTTTGTAGAAATGATCCAGTATTGATTTTATGCCTCATTAGCATAGTAATAACTTTACTTTTTGTACACGTCTGCCTGTACACATTTTCATTTTAATCAAGGTCGCACATCCTTGAGCCCACAGAGGCTCCATTATATGTTGCCTTAATAAATACATTAAAATCTCTCAACCACCATAACTGTATATTTGCAAGGTCGCTGGGTCTCACATATAAACTGATAACCAATGCAATAACACTTAAAGAATACTGGTTTCAGGTTCTGCATCTTTTACTTTTCAATACCCACCAGCAACCCTCTTGTCTCTGCCTCACACAACCTTTAGACCTCTTGATTTACAAGGTAAGCTCTAAAATCTGATTAACACACACACATGCAAATGCAGACGCACAAGGATCCTCTCCAACAGAAAGCTTGTTTATTCTCAGTTAGAGCCGACAGGCCTGTAGTGGATTATAAGAGGGTGGAGAGTGAGTGGGTTAAAGAGGGTCTGACCTGTTTTGATAAACAGAATCAGTATTCAAAGACAGCAATATCAATAAGCCCCCTGCTGTACTGAGTGTCAAAAAACACAGCTGAATCTGAGACACTCAACCATCAAAGAATCTGTTCTTCCATCTGTTTATGCACATTAAATGGGGACACTGAATAAATAAAAATGCACATAGTTGGTGACCTTGGAACAGTTGTGGCTTCTATTTAAAGTGGGAATGAAACAGTCAACCAAATTAACATTATTTATTAGATTGAGTCCCATTCTTATCAATTATTATTTAACAAACGTACATAAACATAAATGAAAAACTGAGCACCGTTTTAACTTTCATGGCAAGAGTGCCGCCATCTTGTAGTACTGTGGGCTGTGACGTCATGGGGTTGGTTGGTTTCGCGGTCCTGATATTGTCCGCTTCACAGTGAGAGATAATAGTGAGAGAAAAGAGTGAAAAGAATTAGACAAACTCTTTAAGACATTCAAATGGGGGAAGTTGAAAAGTCTGCAGTTTCAAACATATTTCTTATCCATACTCAAGCAAGCAATGTCAGGTTTTTTATAAATATCCTTAAGCCCAGAAACATAGATGGAACTATTTGAAACAACAGTTGCAATTGATGTCAACCTCTTTTTCCCCCTCTTTTTTTGAGAGAGACACTGGGAGATGATGCCATCAGCAGCAAGAAAAATACAATGAATATTCTAGTATAATAAAATCACTGAGATAAGAACAGTGCAGAGTGATATGGATGTTTCTTTCTGGACATAACTAGAGTTAGAGGAGAAACGATGATGGTTCACAGCAGATATGAGATTCCATCTGTATATCCATCTCCATTTTCTGAATTATGCTCCAGGTTACCTACGATGCCAAGAGGAAAGTCTTTGATTGATATCTTGACTGATCCTTATTAAACCAAACATTACTTAAGTGAAGGTGTTTATAAGGAGAGAAACTGAGCTGTTTGACTGGTGAGTCTGGCTGCTTGACAGTATTTTAAACTCCTTCAGTCCTTTCCTCTGGATAGATACATATTTAGTTACCCAGACCTTCAACTGAATTGAACTTAACTGAATAATGGTAAACAACGTTATTCAGTTACCTATACTGAACATAGCATTAGCTAATGTAAAAGAAATATGCTGCATTTATTGAAGAGGTTCATTATCCAGAAACAGATTATGAATTGCAGAATGCACTGGGTGGGATTATTAAAGCACAGCTCTTTTCCAAGGGGAACATAAGGTTCATATATTGTTTCTTAAAAAGCTGTGCCTAACTATTACACTAGATTAAACTGAGTGTGAGCGATTTTATTTGGGTTTAGAATTTTCCAGAAACACTGTCAATCTTTTTCTCTTTCTCATAAATATTGCAGTAATCAGTGTTGGGCATGTTACTTGACAAATGTGATTAATTATGACAAATTACCCACTCAAAAAGCAATTATTTAGC
Organism: Serranus cabrilla; assembly: GCA_903364295.1. Classification (NCBI taxonomy): domain Eukaryota; kingdom Metazoa; phylum Chordata; class Actinopteri; order Perciformes; family Serranidae; genus Serranus; species Serranus cabrilla. Next base: position 262,071 of record CAFUXE010000783.1, on the reverse strand, counting down.
TATTTACTTAAAAGTTCTCTTTAAAGCCTCCACACAAACACATCACATTTAATGTATTAATGTGTAGAAATAGAAAACAAGACCTCACGGTCTCAAGACAGCCTAATTCAGAGCATTTAAACAACACACTGATAGCTGTTTCTGGTGTATGCGTGACAATGAAGAGCTATGGAAACAGATCAGGTGAGCCATGAAATATTATCGGGAACTCATTTCTTTCACTGTTCTGACACCACATGAATTTAGCGCAATTCCTCTCGTTAAAGTGAAAATCCATCCTTGTTCTTGGGGTTGCAAGAACAAGGACAAAGTTAGTTTTGGCCAGGACATTTCATACTTCACAAGACTAATCACTTTCTGAACAATCACACAATAGTTCTCGGACACCATGCAAGAAAAAAGCTCTGGCCAGATGATGTGTCAAGAACAGAGAAATTAGTTCTCTCTCCCAGGGCTGCAAGAACAAATTGAGAAATGTCTCTGTTATTGTGGGGTATGTGTTAGCCCTTACACCCGATACAATGTACATTTATTTACTTTTTAAACTTTCTTTTATGAAGCCTAACCAGGAACTTTTTTGCTCTAAACCTAGGTCTGTGGTTTAGTAGCATAAATTCAGTGAAACTGCACTCTTTTTTTACAACCGCGACTGTACGTGTATGCACAGATGTGTGTGCTATTTTTTAGAAAGCTCCAGTGTGCCAGAACCGCTTTTGATAAACACTCATGTCGTTATTGATGGTATTGATATATTCAAGTTTAAATGAAAGAGAGAAAACACAACTTGGCAATTTGATACAGTTTTCTTACAACAAGGTTGAAGGTGTGAGAATGAAACATAGAAAAACACTAGATGTACCACTAGATCCACCCAAATTAGAAAATGTTAGTCTTAAATGTTTTTCATGCAAAAGCTGAACAAGCTTTATTTTGACAAGATTATTTTTGGATTGTCAGTTGTTGAGAGATGCAGACATGCAATGTTATTTATCTACAATTGAACCTTAACCAGACAATCCAAGAATTCAAACTGTTGGTTTCGGTCTTCCTTTGTGGCATAAAGTGATAAAATATCTAGTGCTCTTGCTGAAGTGACTAAGCTTTGCCCACTGCCTGCCATGTTTGTTGATGTTTTTCAGCATCGATGAGCATCTTGTCTCTGAGACCAGCGCTGACCATTGAACCATGTGAATTTTAATACACTTATTCCTTGACTGAACTGCACATCACACTGGTCATGACGCAATTATTCTCCTTGTCACAACAACTCCAGAGGCAAAACCTATACTCGTCTGCTTTGAACTTATGGCATGCTTGGCCACTCGCAGCAAAATAATAAATTCACTTTTGCAAGTAAAATAGTCCTAGGAGTATTTTCCACTCCAGACTTGTTGATGTCTTTGTAAATGCACTGAACAATATATTCTGTTGTTTACTGAATTTGTCCCCTCTGGGTGTGAGTGCAGTCAGATGTCATCTAGAGAATTGCATGAATGGATTGTGACCCTTCACTGAAGTCGCATATTGTAACATATCTGCAAGCAGATCAGCTTCAGACTGAAAATCACATGCTATCAAACCTCAACCGCCCAAACACAGTCATTTGAGATTTCTTTGCTCAAATGATAACATTCAGCACCCCTTCTACCGAAAGAGTTTTAGCAAAAACTGCAATTTGTCTGCCGGCTGCTCCCTTCTGTTGAACTTTTAACAAATCACATTGAGTGTTTGTTGTTTGTTTGTGCGGGTGACAGCAGGGGGTTCGCTTTGTTTCTAAGCACAAAAGATGTCTGCTGAAGCACACACTTTGTCAATTTGGTTCAAATGTGAGTGGAAGATTGTGTGTGCTGCACAAATAAGCATGTGTGCATGAGAATGTTGGTGTGTGACGACAGCAAGAGAGCAGTGGATGTTTATGTGACAAGATAACAAAGATATTCATGTGGTGGGTTTACATAAGAATCATTGTGTGGATGTGTGTGTGTAAAAGAGGGACATTCACACACAGAGAGAGACGGAGAGAAGCTACATCGCTCGTGGGCTTGGTTAGTTCTGCAAATGCGCAGGAAGCTGGGTAATCAGGGCCCAGGGAGAGGACATTCCTAGTTCCTCTCTAACTGCAAATGACGAGAAAGGGCTGTCCCAGAGGAGTGCCCTCCCACCAGCAGCTTTGATGGCTGATGACATCACTTATTAGAGGTCGCAGTAAAGAGCACACACTGCTGAAAGGGACAGACTGGAATTAAACAAAGACAACTGTCGTTAAAGTGGCTTCGACTCTTTAGAAGGGCAGTCAATACTAATGCATTTTTCTCACCTTTGCTTAATCCCTCCATAGCAATAAACTGCAAATGCCACTGCTAGCTCTGTTAACAAATTATTTTATTTCTCTTTGAGCCTGTGAGCTGTTGAATCTAAAATCCATTATAACCCTTTACTAATGGCATCCAGTGTGCTTATAATGCAGGTGTGCATATGCGTGTGCACACCTGCATATGTGTGTGTGTGTGTGTGTGTGATGTGTTCATGCATTATGTGCTAAACTTCTAAATCGCAAGGTTCCATGAAAGAGGTTTTAGATCACATTTTTCCTGCTGTGGTTTGATGTTCCCACATGAAACAGGATGTTTGGCCAGGAGATGCACAATTAGAGATAATAATGTTATGTTGTAGCTTTTGCTATGATGTTGAGCATCACTCACCTTCTCCCTCACCCCCACTTATGAAGGAGGTGCAGGTAGAGGAAGGCTTGCCCAGTACATACTCTAATCCCTGGTGTGAGGCCTGATATAAATTTATCATCAGAGGAAAGATCTCCCAGTGATGTTGGCAATGCTGGTGATTAACTAATACCCCAATGGCCCATGTTGTTGCTGATAGTACTATTTGGTGAACTTGGAGGCTTTTTCATTTGAATCCCATTTTATGTATGTCCCAAGTGTGCAAAATGCTGAGGAGCACGAAAAAAAACATATTTTATGAGAAGAAAACATACATGGAAAAGTGACATACATACACATACACTGGGTATATGAGGAAATATGGTGGAACTACATGGACTCAAAGCAACAATAAAGACATTTAGTTTAACAATTAAGAACAATGGAAATTAGGCTCTGAAAAGTGACATATTTAATATCAACAAATCCTTGAAATCATACAACCACATAGACAATTTGTACCTACCCCCTAATATGATCCACAGGAGCGTTTTTTTCATTTCCCTCCCTACCAGTAGCAGGAGATAAGCGTACCTAAATGTCGCCTGATACCTGAAGAAATTGGTCATTGTGTTAACCCTAACCCTATCCCATTCTAATAAAATAGTTTTAATTAACAAGTTGCAATCTTTTT
>CAFUXE010000783.1:247962-258685 GCA_903364295.1 Serranus cabrilla | reverse complement strand
GTCAATGGTTGGGATTCATTGCCACGTGTACATTTTACATCCCACTTCTCTGCTACAAAACACTATGTGTGCGTGCGCCAAACTAAACACGCGCAACCTGTACAGGCCGGTAAGACAAAGCTCTGCAGGTGAAGTAAACGGCTCCGCGTCATGGCGAGTGATGCAAAAATTTGCATGACACAACCGATCGATATAATTGATTTTTATCGATTCGTTGTTGCAGTCCTAAAAATAACATATGAGGATGTTTTTGGGAGACGATTTTCCATGCAATACAAACTTTTCCCTAGATTATCATAGATGTATATGAATTGCTTAAATGAAGCAAAAGCTTCTGTTTTAGCTTGTAGTTTCTTTAATGTTGTTGTTTTTTTGTTGCTTTTGTGACATTTTTGTCAAATTTCAGCAGGGAAATTAAAATGGCAATGAAATTGACTGGGCGTTATTGCATTGTGTGTTGTATATTTGTAGTTTCACATGAGACAAGGAAGCTTACCAAGGACACAGCACACAGAAATTCAATATTACATAAATGTGATATTAAATTTCAGTGGCCCTCTTTCTAGTCAACACAACCTACTTTCTTCTGTCGAAAGTTATTACATTTTGCTGAAGGGACTAAAGGGGCCGCAGCATAGAGGTGGGAAGATTATGATCATAAAATGATGATAATGATGAAGATGACTATAGTCTTCATCCTTAGGCCGTATGACTATTTACATTACGTCAGAAGTTCGTGCTGTGTGGGTGCCAGAGTCATGAGACCAGTTGGGTGTAATCCAGGCTGACACTCGCCCACATCTTGTTTCCCCAAGTCCACGGCATCAACGTTCACGTGGTGCTACATACACACACCGAAACACACACACACACACAGAGAGAGAGAGAGACACACACACTAACAGCAGGAACTCATAGGGAGCAAATCAAATTACAATGTAAAGAGAAAGAGACAGACAAACAGAGAAAAGAGAGTAAGTTGTTTAAAAAAAAATCTGTTTCAAACGCTATGCAGTAACAAAGCAAAGCTGCATTGTAAACGGATTTGCTATGCATTATAATGCAGCTCATTAAAATGCATATGGAGGATCTCCCTATCCCAGATATAGAGACAGAGGTGAGGTAAGATAAGTACTGTTTACAGAAAACAAAAACATAAAGGCAATATAATTTGTCAGTCTCTGATCGTCTCTACCACTGCTCCATGGAGACTATACAGTTCATTTCCTCATCTTCCCCCACTTCCCCTCTTCCACTGCCTCCCACCTCCTCACCCTCCTAAAGGCTTCTTCCAAATCCCTGATGGCCAAGCTTAGTGCGTCTCTGTTTCAGGACGGATATTCCAATCGGAAAAGATGAATTAATGGTTTGAAAATCATTGCTCTGGTTTCCTGTTGCCTCCGCTCTTTCTCCACCCTCCCCCCACCAGTGGTTAACAAAGGAGGAAGGCATGGATATGGTTTCAGCTCTTGATACTATTTACACTGAAGGGAAACATAACAAGACAAAAACTCCAAAGCCCTTCTAGCAGCCCCTAGAGGCTGCAGTGTTTATCACACACATAAATTAAAGTGTTGGACAGAACAAACAGCTCACTGACTGTGAGAGGGGGACACTGCCGATGACAGAAAAACATGGATAAGATGAAACCTTAGTGGGTGAGTTTACAAAACCAAAAATTAAATAGTGCAGGATCATCGGGGTTTAGAAAGAGCTGAAATGGAAGAGCACATTTAGACTGCCCTGTCCAGAAAAAATGAGAACACTGATCATTATTCAAACACTATAGCCCCTTTCATGCATGTGCAGCAGCCCTGAATTTATCCAGACATTACCCAGAACAGCTGTATGCAAGAATGCAAATGCCCAAATTGGTGGGACTTGACAATAAATTGACTTTACCCTGCTAGCTCCCTAGTGTAATATTGAAAATTAATCCCATATTTGAATTGAGCCTTTGTGTTGCATATATAAAGTGAGTGAGAGGGTATGACATCAAGTGGCTAGCAGGAAATCAGAAGAAGTAAACATCCAAGGGTGAAAAGGCAGGTCATTAACACAAAGACGCCAATGAAAATGGTTTACTGGAGAGACTAATGTTAAGGAATGACAATAGACTTGTGTATTTAATTACAAATTACAAACAGACTACATATACTAAATGTTGTAATTTTCACTATGCACTTTTTGAATCAAGTCCTGCCTCCTGCATGCCCCCCCCCTCCACCCCACCACATTCAGACAGAAAGTTCAGATATGTATAACTACCACATTTTCTTCAGCTATCCAAGTTTATTTTTGACAGACTTTGCAAAACTTCCTCCATTCAAGAAAGCTTTCTTCTTTCTTTTTTTTCAGTGGTTGCAATCTTCACCCACTTTGGATCTACACTGACAATAGATGCATTGCATTTCATCACCAGGAATGGTTCAAGCGTTTGTGTTGAACAGAAATTGCAAACCTATATTTTGGTGACTGACATTTCATCAAATTGCGCAATCCCAACGGAACAACGCTAAAAATCTTGCTTTTGCTGAGTGAATGGTGCAGCAACATCAACAACACCTTGCTCTCTGATTCACTATACTGTTTGATAGAGTAGGGAGAGAGAGAGAGAAAGGGGTTGAGAGGTTTATAGACAGACATTGAGATACTAGTTTGAAGATGTGGGTCAAATCCTCCTGCATTGATGCCAAAATATGTCTGAAAGAGATATGAAGTTAAGATTGGGAGCTGAATCCAAGCCCACAACGCTCCAAGATATCCAAGATCTGCAACACCTGCAGACTCTGATAGCTTTGCAGCCATAAAGGAGAAGGAGTTGAGAGGTAAGGGTGGTGGAAATTAATTTGGTGCAGAACCTTTTACCGGCTTGACAGTTTTGCAGCAGCCGGCCTTGGCTCAGGCTGCTGTCTGTCATGTCTTTTGGAGGTTAGATAAGCCTTGCATCTCCAGCTCGCTAACAGCCTCTGAATGATGGGCAGGATGCTGTGATAAGCAGATATTACCACTTCTGGAGCTGCTGGGCTGCTGTTTGATCAATGGACTTGAAACAACCTCACATCCATACACATTACTTGCACAAAAAACGGGCAATGACACCTTTTCACAATGCATTTCCTTTCCTCTTTGTAAGGAAATTGCTATAAATCTCTATCAAAAAGGTCCATTATCGCTGGTGCTTGAAACTGAGCTGCTCCAGAAAGTGGAATATGGATGAAAAGCTTGAGATGAAAGAAAAGAAGACTGCACCAGTTGAGATCCAGCTGATCACAGGAAAGAATATTGTAACATATCTTATTCATCTAAATAGGTTTGTCTTTATCTCAGACTGTACCCTGCCTGGTGTGTTAGAGGCCTCTTACAGTATGTTACAGTATGTTTAGCTGACCAGGACTTCTTATGCTGTGGACAAACTTTTATTTTATTTTTGGCTGTAGCCAGCAACTCCAGGAACCAGTTCTACGTTAGCGTAAAAGCCTGTCACTACTGGCATGGTGAGTAAAGTGTGTCAGATTGTGAGACAATGACATTCGTATAAATAAAATCCCATGGAGACAGTTTTCTATTTTCATTGTACCCAGCAAAAGGAGTGACCAACGAGAGGCTTATGGCAAAGAAAGTTTGGACTGGCTTTAAGAGAGCTTCCAGAAATAAAAGGCTGCTGACAGATGCCAAGCTGGACTATTTGTTGCTGGACTAGTGAGTAATATTAGCTGGCTTGCTCTGTCTGGTGTTGTTGTACTTGCTTGCTGTGTGGCAGTGAACTGGACTCTGAAACTGCTGATGCGCTAAATCGCAAAACATTTTGCTTATCCTTAAGTTAATTTTTTACCTGAATTTTCTGACTGTGCAGCAACTTAACTCAAGCAATCATCTTTGAGCACCATTGCAAGAAAAAGGGATATAAATGTCAATTTTGACATGTTTTAAATTAGACAAAACCATGGTGTAGCACGTTTTGCCCCACAACAAGAGCAAGGACACAGGTTCAAATCTGCATGCAGCTCTCCGGGTCCTCCGGCTTCCTCCCACACAGGTGTGAATGAGATTGTGAATGGTTGTCTGCCGACCTGTCCAGGGTGTTAAGGAGAATGGATGTTTTAAACTTCAGAATGATGATATATAGCCTAAAGTTGTAGATTTATAGGCTGGTCACATGAATAATTTTTGCACCGGCTATTTGTTATGGATTTGAAGGCCGTAACAGATGAGGGGGTCGTTTTTTAATAATTTCCATATTTCATATCAGCATCTTCTTTGCGGTCTCCACATTTTTTTCTTCTCTTAATACTGTTATTGTTCACAGTTTACAGTGAGCCAGGTCATCCTGTGGCAAGCAGCTCTGAATATGCCTCCAGGAGAAAGTGAAATCCTCCAGTTTCTGAAGATATTGATTATGGATAAAAAAAGAATTGTGGCAAACTTCACACTCAATATAAGTCAGTGTTTCAATTATCATATTTTCACAAAATACTGTGGGTTAAAACTGTGTCACATAGATATATAATAATACTAATTGATAGGCTGATTTTAAGAACATTTTTAGAACCTGACCTTCTTGTTGTATGCTTGAGTATGTTAATTACTGCCATTGGAAGAAAACTGTAGCCATTATGTGGCATTATTTGACTGAGACATGCATTTTGATTTTATACTTTTTTGCGTCTACTCATTTTGACACAAAAAGTTTTCAAAGATTTTATAGTCAAGTTGTGTATTAATATTTAGTTATTTTGACTTACCAAACATCACCACAAATGTTATTAAAAAAGATAATGAAAATGTGATGTGAAGATGTCTTTTTGCAAATTAACTACCTTGTTATGGCTAGTAAACAACAACATCTTTAAAAAATAATGTAACCAGGGCTTTAAGTCTGATTAAAAATGGTCTAAGCCAAAAGTCCTTTTGACAATCCTATCTGAATACTTGATTAAAACAAAACGTTCCATACTGTAGGCAGTAAATCAATGGAATGTTGCATTTTTTTTGGTATTTTGGTTTACTGTATATGTTGCAGGATAGAATAAATCACTTTACCTACCAGTGGTAGGCTGACATCTTTATTTAGGATCCATTTTCACCTGATGGCACTAATGTGATAAAAAAGAAAATAAAAAAAAATACTAAGATAGATTCTTTCAACTTTTACAACCCTCTTTTCGACAAGGACAGTGGTGGGGAGGTTGTGTTTTTAGAGACGTCCCAAGTGTTAGAGAATCTGTCCATGAACATCAGTGGCAATCAGTCCTGACAGTGCAGGCAGGTAATGCTGTGAGACATTTGAAGCATCTCTGCAGAAATGGTTTCCAAAGCATGACCGTGTGGATCAGATCTGTAGGGCTGAAAGAAGACTCCCTGTGCCTGTGCTCAGGCATGCCTGTCAATGAGTCTCATTGCCTGGGTTTAGTTCAGTGTGAATTTCATTATGGAAAATCCATTTCCTGTTAGGGGGTTAGATTAGGTCAGACTGGAGATCCAATCACTGTGGATCAGTTCAAAAATGGGCTCTGAACAGCTTATGTCAAGTCATCATTATGGCTGCCATCACCACTATCATCACTGTCCCAGTGTCATTGTTACAAGCAGCAGCATCAACTTATTTATTGGTTGCAATTTATACAATTTGTTGGGAACCAATGATTTCAACATTTCGACATCTGCATTGAGGGAATCCATGTTATAAATTACATAAGCCATCACTAGATTCCTGATTCAGTTATTTTCTCGTCATCATCATGTTTAGCATGCCAGTATTCATATTATTATTCTCATTATTAACACCTGTCAGAAGCAACACACCTGATTATTGTTGTGTGTCTGTGCTGATCAGTGATGATTGCTGTAGTGTTTGCTCTGCACTTCCAAACAAACACTTTGCAGTAAGTGTTACCATTACTTTGACATCCATGGACTGACAGTAGCTCCCCTCCTGTGCAGACATTAAATGTGGACAATTCAGCAGAGACTAGTGAACCCACCAAACTGTCATCAGATTCATTAATATATTATAATATAAGGACTGTGTGACAACATTGTGACTACATAGGTATTAGTCAAGCTAATAAAATGAATGTTAAAGATCAACTGAAATGAAATTGGTTTTAGACCATCTGTTGTCCAGGCTTCAGAGGGTTTTGATTGCCATTAACATAGATGAGAGCATAAAAAGTGCTTATTAATGAAACACAAGCAGAAGCTTTCTCCATGTAGAAATTATGACTTATTTACTTATTTGAAACATTTATGAGACGTGTCAATAATATGGTGCAGAGCTATGAGGCAAAATATTTAGCAAAAATAATTTTCGAATGTGTTTGGAGTGTACTGGTGCCATAGCTTGTACAGACATGTTTGACAATGCAAATATATAGCTTAGGATCATTTCACTTAAAAGTTACAGATTGTGAAATCGATCCATCGTAATGTTAACAACAAAACTGAATATGAATTGAATGTTTACCCACTGTTGAATTCAGAAACACTGCAGCAATGTTGCTCTGTCTGGTTGAGGTAAGCTTGTGTTAGAAATTTCCAAAAATGTTCAGGTTATTGTGGTATTAGTGTGGGACAGCACAGTTGTGCAGCAAGGCCGTGTGTTTGAATCTGCCGGCTGGCTGAGGCTTTTCTGTGCAGACTTTGCATGTTCTCTCTGGGACTCATCTGAGTACTCAGGTTTCCTTGAGGGTTTTTTGGCAGCTCTGAATTACACATTCACATTCACTCCTAGGTGTGACCCTCTGAAGGAATAGAGGATATAGTGTCAGCAGTGCTAACAAGCTGGAAGTCCCTCTGTACAGGAAAGTTGTGAAAATGAAGGTGAGGCTGTTTCCCTTTGTTGACAGAGCAGTTAGAAACAGCACAGTAACATTTGCAGCTGCATTGCACCATGCCATCATTGTTTCCGTTGCTCCCCTGTGGCGGCGGACGTTCTGTGAGCCTTGGCAAAAGTAAAAAATCTTCAGTTAGAGACAGATGTCCACACACTATTACAGATCGCAAGCACTGAAGGAGTGAAGTAGAAGTTACATGTAAAAACAATAAAACTGTGTATTTGTATGCACTTATTTCCAAGTTCTTGTACAACTCTTATTCATAATTAGAGATTTGTCTCCAAATTCACTAATTTAAATAAGGGGAGTTTATAGAAAGGGCTCACTCCTGTGGATTCAGTTAATACAAATGTGTAGTGGAAGGCATTTACCCACCTGGGGAGCCGTGCCATAATGTATCACCCTGACAAAGCAAGGCATGGTGTGTTATTGGTTTAGGATCACAACAAGTACTGAGAGATATGACAAAGGATGCTCCATTCTGTCTCATAAATATCACAGGATTAGATTAAAACACATTGATTACCACATCATATTTTAGCTGTGAGTGAAAGAAGTAATAATACCATTACTTGCTGAGACATAAAACAAATACGTTTGCCTTCTGTCCTGTTTATAATGAATTAAACATAATACATGTTGCACCTGTTATGTATTTATGGTTGATATTCTTTCTTAACAAAAGTTTGATGACAAAGGAAAAAACATGTCTGCCAACACTTTGGCAAACTCTAATCTCTTAAACAGGTAATATCTTCTACTTTCAGGCCATGTTTGAAAACTAGAGATTATGCCGCTCTTGCAGCATGTTAAAATCTCAGGGAGTCGATGTCGAATCTCAAGTCTGGTTACACTTTTCAAAACTCCTCACAGACTGGGGCGTCTGCTGCATGCCTTCCCCTCTGTCCCCTTCCATTCTCTCTGTCACTATCAGATAAAAGGATGAAAATGCCAAAACATTAAAGAGAGAAAGAGAAAAGGAGTCAGTGAAGAAAGAGAAGGGGACATTGTGTTTGTGCTCGGTTATGTTTTTTTGCTAAGAGTTGATTTAACTACTAGTTTTGGCAATCTCTGTTTAAAAAGTTTCAGGGTTACTTAAATTACACTATTTTAAGTATAAATTGATTTTCTGCATATTCCTCTAGAAAGTGAGTTGAATTTTACTTTGTTATTCATTATTTCATTATTTGATTGATTGGTGAGTGTACAGTACATCCAGGAAATATTCCCAGTGCTTCACTTTTTCCACATTTTATTATGTTACAGCCTTATTCCAAAAAGAATCCAAATCATTTTTACTCAAAATTCTATGCACAATACCTTATAATGACAATGTGAAAAAAGAGGAGAACCTTCCAGAAGGGCAACCATCTCTGCAGCCCTCCACCAACCAGGCCTGTATGGTAGAGTGGCCAGGTAACTGCTGCCAAAAGTGCTTCAACAACGTATTGAACAAAGGCTGTGTTATATTTTTGTTCTTTATTTTTGATAAATTGCCAAAAATGTATTTTACTTGAATTGAACAAGCTGGTGTTGCATTAATTTTATTTTGGAGAGACTTTATATTGGATTGTAAAACACAGATTAGCCATTAAGACTGTTAAGGGCTGTTGTCTATTGAGGAATAATACCATGCAGTGCATATTTTGTTTATCATATTTGTCTGTTTTGCAGAGAAAATTATTGAAATTATTATAATATAAATGACACATTTTTACAATTTATTTTGGGTAAATTCATTTTTATATTAATCAAAAGAAATATCATTTTGTGCAGCCCTAGTTAAAACAATTATTCAGTTTTTTTTTTTTATAAGAAGTTGTTTTCGGGACTGGTTCTCGACTGGAAACTTTTGCCACACAACTAGCAAAGACTCCAGGAAGTTACTGCTCCCTGGTTCGCGAGTTTTTGACAATCTTCAACAGCTTGTTCAGTTTAATCCCAACTGTTTTCTGCTGGGCGGTTAGCAGTCAATAAACTTGTCCGAGTTTGTTGGCACAAATTGACCAGACTGATCATTTTGGTAGCACACAAAACACAGAGGTTACATTCTTCACACTTACCTGCTTTGACAAGTACCGAAATTCTCATGAGATCGGTCTCAGATTTACCCGGGGTTTCATTTTGCAGCAGTTTGACCGTGAAAGATTTGAATGTGATGTAACTCACAGCTGGAAACACAAATTAGTTCTGAATTACTCTAAGTGTGTGGGAGGTGAGAGGCTGACTCTTTTGGGGTCATCTATCCATCGTGAGACATCATCACTGTGCCTCAGGCGTGTTCCTGGTTAGAGGTGGCATTTTCTTTCTTCATTATTGCCGCCTACACTTCCTCAACTGGATGGAAGGAGATTTAAGGAGATTAGAAGTGATGTAATGTCTTGTGACATCCTATCCTCGACAGCATCACCCGGGGTGTAGGCCAGAGACACGAGCTCCAGTGCAATCACACACACACGTGCACACACTCATACACACACACAGGGGGACAGCAAGCATGTGAACTGTGATGAATAGGAGTAATTTGCAAAGCACAGACACACACACATTATCACAGCAACCTACACTAATGTATTAACAAGTGGCACTGACATGAAGCCAGGGATCATTAGTGACATTGGCACTAATCAAACACATGGCAGGAATAAATCACACTTCTCAGAGGAAATACTGGTGTTTTATTTAATTGTTTTATACTATTAATTGGTTTCAAATTTATCACCACATACTGAAAGTCAACTTTCAAATCAGTCCATTTTTCCAGAATTATGCCATAGGATATATTAAGTTCTATCAGCCCAACATGTTGCCTCATCATAAACTGCGTTCGAGGATTAATGTGTTTTTTTTTATGATGCCTCCGCTGACTCACTTAAAAGTGAAAAACTAAATTTACTAGAACAATAATAATCCATTCATTAAGCTCTCTAGGTTTCTGCACTTCCCATTGGTGAATGTCGTAGTTTATGGATAGGACTACCGGACAACTGGTCAGATGTGGTTTAATTTTTGATCATTTTTTTCACATATACTTTGAATTGAAAGTTTGAATAAATCATTAGAAATACATTTGAATGATCGTTCCAGAGGTCAGGGCTGTGTGCACACCAGTCAAGTTCTTCCACACCAAACTCATCAAGCCATGTCTTTATTGACCTTTGTGCTTCGTTTATTGGGGCACAGTCTTATTGGAACAGGAAAAGGACATTCCCCAAACTGTTCCCACAAAGTTGGAAGCATAGCATTGTCTAAAGTGGGTACGCACCATGCGCCAGCGCATTTTATCTGCTCTTCCGTTTTGTTGTTGAGTTGCTGTTGTTCCCAGTGCTTCAATTTCCTTATATCACCTACAGTTGACCATAGAATTTCCAGCTGGGAAAAGCTTTCTTTGATATATGATACATTATCTGAAGCCCTGGCCATGTACAATAGGAACAGCTGACATTGCAACACTATATAAATGACCAAAAATTAGGTCACATTTAATCATTTATTATTCTTTTTGTGCTGCCTAGTTAGGTGAAACAAATACTGAGTAGTTACTAAGTAGTCCCTCATTATATCATGATTATCTGGCCATTACTTATGCTTTTTTGTGGATTTTGTTGAAGTGTAATATTAACTGCTTTTTAAGCCTAGGTCTTTGGTTGAAAAGGAAAGTATATAAAAGTATATATATATATATATATATATATACATAGAGAGAGAGAGAGAGAGAGAAATACCAGCATGGACTGCTTTCATGTTCAAACCGAGGACTTTATTGCATCATAGATAACCACTGAGCCTCCACTGTTTGGGTCAAGGTCAGGGTTAGGGTGTCACATTCTGTGTCAACTCAGCAACTCTGCAAAATATCATCTGACCTTTAGAGAACATTTTTTGTA
>CAFUXE010000783.1:214263-232500 GCA_903364295.1 Serranus cabrilla | reverse complement strand
GTGTGTGTGTGTGTGACTGAGAGGGCGATGAATCCATGCTGTGTACATACACACTTGACATTCATGTCAAACTGAATAATACCTAACTCATGTTTAATGTTTAATCATATGTGTGAAAAGCAGGATGTGGTGTGTGCCAACAAAGAAAAGGTTAAGCTCCCTCTACAACTGAGTCAGATGACAGAAACAGATGGATCACTATAGAGAGAGAGTGTGTGGAAAACACAACACATACACATTTGCACATACACAGAGAGAACAAATGCAAACAACCTGGGGCTCCTCATTTATTCCTATTCCAACAAACTTATGACAAGGCTGAAGTGAGCCTTTTAATCAGGAGATCTCTGGTTGCTTCAAGGCATACAGTAAAAAGTCCACTGCAATAAATTTTGCTTGTGCATGCAGCAAGCCTGAATCAAAACAAGAGTCTGTAAATACAGTACAGTGACTCAGGTTGGTGTGTATTTCTACATATGCAAGCAGAAGTATAAGGGATATAAACCAAAACGGACAAGGTTGCCAACCATAGATAATAGATTAGAAAATAATCTAATTTACTGAGATTATTTCACAGTATTCCACTTCCATCCATAGATCAATCCAACTTTACAGAAACCCTTTTTATCTGCTTATCCATGGTCAAGCTGAGAAAAGTATTCAAGATATCCTTCTCCCTAGCAACATTTTCCACCTCATCCTGACCAGCCACAAGACGTTCCCAGGAAAGACTCTATCTGTGATTTCTCCAGTGTGTTCGGGTCTACCTCAGGGCCTTTTACCAGTTGGACGTGGCCAGAAAACCGGGAGGCGCCCAGCAGGCATCAGTTGACCTCAACTGGCTCCTTTAGCTATAAAAGAGAAGCAACTGTGACTATGTCTGAGCAGTTTGTCTGAACCTCCAATCCAATGCCCTGGAATAAACTCTCCAGGCGAGGCTGAGCAGCATGTTACCTCAAAACTTTTCTTTTTTAAAATGCGATCCACCTTACTGTCAGCCAAGCTACCCCAACGATGTCCAGAGCCTTTCAACAGCGGCAACTATAGACATGGAGCTTTTTGACTACCACAACCAACTCATCCATGGATATGGATAAGACATCTGCCTGACTTTCAACACTGCTTCTTTCACTGAGGACACGTTGGTTGGGTTCAGGAGCTCCTTTATGTGCTCTTTCCAGTCCTCCTTCCCTACTGGAAAGATCTTGAGCCAAGCCCTGCTTTGTGTCTAAGTAGTCTAATGGTTTACCAGAACTTCCTGGAGGTCAACTAGAAGGTCCTTTTCCATTGGCTCCCTCAACTCCTCCCACACTCGAGTTTTTGCTTTAGTGACCTCTACAGCTGCAGCCCTTCTGTCTGACCTGTCTGCTGCATCAGGAGACCACTGGCCGACTAAGCCCAAAAGACATCCTTCTTCCCTTTACTGCTGGTGTCCGCCAGCGGGTTCTTGGCTTGCCACCTCAGCAGGCACCAGTGACACAATGAGGGTTTTGAACATGGCCCACTTCAATACCAACGTCCCTTGGGTGCACAAAGAAGTTTTTCTGGGGCTGGGAGTTAAAGACCTGGCCGACCAGATGTCTACTCAACTTTTCCTGGTTCACCAGCCAGTTGCTAACCTTGTTTGTTGTTAAGAGCTCAGCGAGTAGCATCCAAGTGGTTTCCTGAGCCTTTTTTCCACAAAAACACTTGCCTGCTGCTGCTGAACAACAAGGCAATATAACTGACCAAATCAAAGCACTTGAGTTTTGTGTTGGAAAACACAGAGCTGAAAGACTCTCTGGGTTCAGTTGTTTTTCTCTTTCTGTCTTCTGTTTGGTTTCTAAAACAAAAATGAGAAGGTTTGTCAGATTATTTCTGTCAAACTGAGCAGAATTATTGGTTGTGTTGTTAATACGTCCGTAATTTCATCCTATGCACTGAGATGTAGTTAAATTAAACAAAAAAAACTAATCAAGCTATGGTGATTAGCATGTTTTTTTTAAACTTATGAATCATTTTATTTTCACCTTTTTATATAAATTCAGAAAAGGAACTGAAAGAGGAAATAAAGGATAAAGCTGACAGTGGTTCCTCCAAATCCCTGTGCTGCAAGAGAAGCAATATGGACTCAGCAGGTGCCTATGCTCTATTGGATTTATTTGGAGAGACTTGTTCTCAGCCCAAAAGGCAGGGCTCTCCTGTGTCACTGCAGGATCAGGCTGAGGATAAGGTCAAGAAGTACAAACAGGCAGAGCCACTGGGTCCTGGTGGGGACATGACGAGATAGTGAACAAAGCATCAAGCTCTTTTCTTTTATATTTTCTGTCTTAGCTTGAAATATACTCTGCAGTACAGCTCCAGATGTAACAAGTGAAGGAGACATAATTTCTTGCTCTAACCTTCTACACTAAATAGTACAACTCCATAATGAAAGCATACTGGCTGTCACAATACAAAACCATTTCTAGATCCTGTTGCGTCACGACAGTCATGTGACTTTTTGTTGCAAATAAGCAAAACAAAGCTCATTGTAAAATAATATCAACCATTAAACAATCATGCAAGATGCAGTCTGAGCACCACCATCATCATTTATTGTTCATTATCATTATCGATAACCATCATTACAACATAAATACAACAGTTGCACACACACAGAAATACACATCACAGTCAGGCCCGGCAGTGTGATGAGGAGTGTAAGACATAACCGTCTCCTGAGCCTCCAGGAAGGCAGCAAAGACAAGAGTGTCAGGAGTGGGAGGAGGTTTACATTTTACAAAGACAAACCTTGAGCTGTTACATGCACCCAGCAACTGGCCTTTACAAGCACCCTGGCCTGGGAAAACGCCCTGAGCTTTGTTGGGCAGAATGAAGCAGACAGGACAACAGTGTCCTCTGGTGGACGAGGACCAAAGTGTTTCAGTTACAGCTCAACAGTGATCTTTGCATGATGTCTTGTTGATTCTGGTCACGGTCCGCATGAGAAATATTAGGAACTGTGAAGATGCTATTCTGTGACGTTAATTGCTTCATGTGAAAAGCTCACACTTTTACTTTTTGCTTTGCTTACCACATCCACATTGTGTAGTTTTATTAGTTTATTTCATGCTTAGTTTAAAAAACATGAACTTTGTATCTTGAAAATGGGAAAAATGAAATGAATGTTCTGAAGTATGCATTTCAAAGTCATTTATTAGATAATGTGAAAATGAGGAGCGGCAGATACGGACGGCAGTAATGTTGTAATTGGATGTCATCAAGAGAGATTATGATTAAGGTGACTGAATATTAGGATAGCTTTCTAGGGATGCTATAATTGCTTCTTTATGCCGATTTAAATTTTAATAACGCACTCGTTATTATAATGAACAGAAAATCATAAATTGCATAAATTCACCATAGGCACCATCTCATCCAAAAGGGAGAAACAGCATGGCAACAGTATTAAAAATGAAAGAATAAAAAAAAAAAAAAGATTTCTAAATTTGCTCCGTAATTATCCGGAATGTGATTGGAATCTACAAGTGTGGGTCACTCTCTATCCTGTGCTGCTCATTGCACTAACACCATCAGCGACAGATCTGCTGTAAAGCCGATTCTTCTCATCTGAATAAATTGCTTTCCTCATCCATCACGGTTCATTAGCAAGCATTCTTTGCACCCCCGGCTCTCAGCACCTGATTACAATGGGTCTTTCTGCCTACACATTCCTATAAAGGCATACCACTGAGCTGGTAAACACAACCTGTCCCCATTCTCCAAAATAAACACAATCTGTGGCACATTTATATTTAGCATGTATGATATTTCCCCAGAGCACTTTGCAATAACAAAACAGCTCATGGACCCAAAACACAAGGACATGCCTCATGATGGGCCTTTTAATTAAAGGAAATCTTTTCAAATTGATGATGGTTGCAATCCAATTTCATTTCAAATACTGAAAAGAAATTAAAAAATAACAGTAGTACTTGCAGTTCAAATTCAGCAGCAGACAGAAAATCTCTTCATGACCAGTATTACATTTGGTCGTTATATCCAGTGGAGAGAGGCTGCTGCTGCAGTGTAATAATAACCAGTGCTGCACTTTATGAAATGCAGCTTTTCCTTTGAGCTCCTACAGCAATTAAATGCTACTGCAGCAATAGCACTTCTAAAGCAACACATAGCTTACAGTACGGCCTGATGCCCCTTTTCTGTTCCTCATTAGTACAGTTGGGTGGTTAAATGGTTAATGACTAACCTGCGAGGCGTTTATCTGGAGATCTAGTGACTAGGATCTAGGATTGGGGGGTTCAATACCTTGAGCAGCTTACCCTGCACTCTGGTCTCCCTGGTTGGTAGTGATAAGACATTTTTCTCCTAGGCTATAACAACCGTATCATATTATCATTCATTATGAAAAAGAGCATCATGAGATTTAGAATAAATTCATTACTCATAGAAAGCTCTAAATTTGCCTAAACAAAACAGATACATGATTGACTGTTAAACGCCAATCTCCAGCTTTTATTTTACTGTTTTGCTGCATTGCCTTGTGACAACCTTAGGTGGCACTAATACCCTACTTATGAGTTCTCTATCCTTCATTTACTATCCACTTTGTTTCTATGTCTATAGTAACCCTGCTTCTGATGCATGTTGCTATAAGAGCTGCTGAGTGAAAACCTTTTCATAGTGACCAGCAGCAGCAGAGGACTGATTGGCTAAAACATCACTTTCAGTCAGAGCATCTATGCTGGATCAAACTAAAACCAGCCCATCAAATGTTAAAGGGGTTAAGTTACCAGATTTGCTCTGAATAAACCAACCTTAAATACAGCTAATAACAACAAAAACCCTAATCATCTTTGTGGAAAAATACTTAAAGTCTAAGCCGAATATAGTGTATAGGAGTTTCAACTATGTCGCACCACACATAGATGATAGATGCTTTGATATGATCAACTAAATTGCTTTGGTCTGTGCAATATTTTTGCATATCTCTTAATAAGATGTACAGACAAATCGATGCTGTGCAAGAGGCAGAGCGCAGTTAAAAGGTAAACCGAGGCTATATGTGCTGCACGCGTACAGTTGCATTTACATTCTAATCCCATACGCTGACATTTGCACAAGAAATTATTCATGCATGCAGACAGCCATGCATATTCACAAAACCACCAGGGATCCATTCCCAGGGAGTCTTCAACATACAGGCAAGATGCACGCTCAAAGACAAGGCAGTCTCAGGCAAGATAATTATACACGCATTCGCTCACACACACACACACACACACATACACACGCTCGCAGTCAATTACTCAAGTGCACTTTATGTCAGTGCCTATGAGGCAGAGATAAAATGTTAAACATAGCCATCCACTGTGTTCCTAGATGTTATTAAGAGCAGATTGTGATCATGTTTTTCAGACCTTTAACACCCGACATGTTGCCAAGAGGCCACATTGAACATTTATAGTCAGACATAATTATTCAGCTTTATTTGATCAAATGATAACAGGATTATTCCCCTCTTTACCATGACATAACAACAATACAACACAAGGTGAGAGAAAAGATTTGATTAATCTTTCACCTTTTTGCTGCTGAAAAATGACAAAATGACAAAAAAAATAATGAGACTTTGCAAAAACATAAAAAATGACACAATTTTGCATAATGCACTATTACACAGTTTAACACAAACATGCCGACTTGGCACATACCTGTTCTCCTTAATTCAGTGCCAGAGGCTTTGGACGGGTCCTTTGTTGTTTTCCCACATACGAGGCACTTCACATGTGGAGGAGCTGAGTTAGCCTGCATAGCGGCCTCTCCAGCCAAGTGCATTTTAAATACAGTTATAAAACTATAACAAACATAATATATAACATAATATAACAGCCAATTACCTTAAACTGTGATTGATGTGTGACAGCAACTACTGAGGACTTTCCATGTCATCACACAAAATCACATTTTTTTTGCAGCAGGTGGTCTTTTTTAGTGTCCTAAAAATACCTGATGTAAGGTTTGGGCTGGGACATTGCACATGTACTGATGTGTGCAAGAGTGGAAAAGGTTTTCACACCACACTGAAAAACTACATGTTAAATGCCTGTATCTATTTTTGCTTTCCCTAAGTTTAATGTCTGACATTATCAGTGAAATATCAGCAGGCTTTGTTAATGAACTCTTTGCTGTGACAACACAGGACATGTCCATACAAAGAAGTGTGGTCAGCACAGCTGTCCTGCACTGATTTGGCATAAATGAGATTCAAAAAAAGTTTTGCTACTATATGCCTTCAGTTTTACAATCAGCTGCTAATAGGCGTTTGGTCAAGTCGCAGTGCAACTTACATGGAACAAATGAGAAGCAGTGAGAAGGACTGGAGGGAGTCCACCTCCAGCAGCCCTCCTGCTGAGCCGTGCATTTAATTAAAAGACAGAGCGAGCTCTGCTCTTAGTGCTGGCATCAACCAAAAGGCATCTTCTTAAAATGGGCATATAGCCTATAGATGAGTCATTACATATTAGTTATACTGACTCCTGAGGTCTTGGAACCAGGGAGGCTCACTTGATACTGTGGCAGACTTTTTACTTTGTAGTTCTGGATCCTTTCTTGGGGCATTTTGACCCTTTAATTGTTTTTTCCTTGATTCTTTATACAATTGAGTGGATCAATGCATCAGACGGACTGACTATTGATACATCTATTGCATGCTCAGATACTTAATCATTAAACACTCACACAGGCATTTGGCCTTTGTTGAATATGTGTTCTTTCCTTATTACAGATGCTTCATGACGCCTCAATACTTAATGTCATCAGAAAATCCTGAAAATCTGTTTAGCCAACACACACACAGACATTCATCTGTCTGTCATCCTGTCTCTCTGAATATTAACACATATATTGTGTATATTGTTGTTGCAGTTTTGCAGTTCGGCCACTAAGTGTAGCTGTAAGTTCACAATTGAGTCAAACCCCAGCGAGGTAAAAGGCATACACTCTGAAACTGAAAGCAGTTCAGTTTTATCAGAGACATGTTTGGTCAGTGCAGAAATATAATGTTATAAATGTGACAGTAATTCCTCAGTCCTACACATTTAAACATCTCTGAAGCCAAATCAAAGATTCTCACAGGGTCACTGAGCCGCTCCACCATAAAAGATGGGGGATACATGCCTTCAGGGCTGTAGTGCACCAAACAGTTCTGAGGAGGCACAGTTTCACTCAGACATGTCCATTAGGAATACTGAACATATAGAAAATACAACTGAATGTGGGATTTATTATTTTGATATTTCCAAAGAATAAAATCAGTTGTATTGGAGAGATCTTCAATACAAAAACTTGAGGTAGCTTGATTTTGCGTCATTAAATGATTACTTAAATGAACCTTAATAACTTTGGTAATGGAAGGGAAATAATAAACGGCAGTTTGTCCAGCAGTATCCGCTGGGTCTTTTTAGTCGCAAGGGGGATTAAAATCAGCAATTTTACTAGTGAGTAGTTTAGTTGTCATTTCTGTAGATAAAACAAATATTAAGAAGGATATTATTTCAGAAGGAAGTTATTTGTATATCTATACCATCAAGAGAGACAATATAATTTAAGAATCAAGGCTCAATGCTATGAGTACATGATAGAAAAAAAACAAGAGCAAAACATTTCAGCTTCCAGGAGCTGTTTTAAGATCCTACACTACCAATTACTAGCAAAGTAAAAGTCAAACAGTCATCCAAATTAAGTGACACTAAAGTTTCAAAGAGTGCACTCGATATGCAAAGAGAGGTGTTTTATTTATTACATTTAATTGTGTTATTATAATTGTTGAACTGCAGAGTTTCACTGCTGCATTTCTTGTTTACATCTTACAAATAATTTTGAAAATCAAGGCAAATAAAAATAAACGACATCTTTCTAATGTCTCTCTAATTGTTTTAAATGTTGAACCTATATGTATTCATTTCATCCGCACAGCTCTTTGTCAGTTCTCTTCTCTGCTGCTGTCACATGTGAATTCCTGGGATCAATAAAATGTATCTAAACCTTAACATTTCAAATACTATTAAAAATTGATGGTTTAATCTACAGCCTGGAAGGGCATCATGTTTTATAAGTTGTCCATATGTTTTGTAGATAAAAATCTTACCTTATTGAGTAGCTGTCAATCAATATAGTTATGTAAAAAAAAATAAACACATTTCTTCTCTGTAATTAGTGGAAAATAAGCAATAATTATGAAATGAATATACTCAAGTAAAGTACGTGGATATTGAACTAATCGTTGAATAAATGCAGTTAGTTACTTTCAAACACACGTCTTCCTCAGGTTTCTCTGTTGTGTTTTATATCTGTGGATGTAATTTGAGATAATACACAATTTCACACACACACTGTGCAAAAAGACAGAACAATAAGGTCCAGCATTGCACATATATATGTGCTTTTTTAAGAGCAGTGAATTAGTGAGACGCACAGAGGAAGATGGAGATGAGGAGGAGGGGGAGGGAGGACGGAAACGCTTTGTTTACTCTGCTTGATCAGACAGCCATATAGTCATTTAGTTGCTCCCTAATTGCTGAGTAATCGTCTGATTGTAACCATTTGCTGCCTGCAATCTGTGTTAGCAAGCAAATACTTTAATCAGGTTTATATCAAACAGTTGCCTGTAAAAACATGACATTTACAACAGAGCGCTATAAAGCTGTGTAAGCCAATCAATAAGCACACACGCACACACACAAACAAGCACAATGCATGATTTAATGTCAGCTTCTCTGCATGGAGCCGAGCCAAGCAGCAGCACAGCACACCGCTGACTCTTCTCCCCGTCTCTCCTCCCTCTGTCTGTGTCTCTCCTTTCATTTCCCTAAATGTGAGAAATGTTTATATCTAAATGTCAAGTGTGTAAAGGAGGTCCTAATGTCACATTTATTTATGATAACGGTTCATTACAATGAATGAATTGTGGAAAAAAATGCAATAAGTGATTTACCCATTTAATTATGAAACTTCTTGTTACATATTGTATAATCAGGGGTGCCAATTCATGTTGAAAATCAGTGGGGAAATGCTTGACGTGTGATTTTAGGCAATGAAACAGGGCAGAGTACTTGAGAGGGTTAAGAAAATATCACAGTGGCATAGCCTTGGCTACAATACTAGCTCCCTCTATATTTTCTTATTGCTTAATTATTTGTGAAAACTTTTCTAACAAAAAATGGGTGCTGAGAACATATCATAGCATAGAAATACCACCTTTATACTTACTTAGTGTATTACACTAAGAAACTAACTTGCTGGTTACTAACTTGGAAAATAACCACAAGCCGTCTCATGTAACCAAGTCAGAAGTTAAATTTTTTTCTCTCTTGATTTGAAGCAGAGTGTTCAAACTTTTGAAAAGTAGTGCCGTACTAGATCCTGAATCCCAAACAAATATATGCTTCTTATAATCCTCACTGAAGTGTGAGCTGGTCAGGGTTGCCAGATGGGAAATGTCAAACTATTTTTCTCAAACGCTGAAAATTGTTCTAATTTTCGGAACAGTTTTGTATCAAAATATGTGTGTAAATTTAAAAAAAAAAAGGTGTGCCTACAATTCTGCTCAAATCATTTGTTTTATTAAGCTGTCGCTCTCACAAGTCGCTTTCATCACAGCCTGCACCGAACATGGAGGAGGTCACGTGAGAACAGATGTGTAAATCCAGATGTAGGATCCTTGTTTTGCTATGCTGATCATGTGGGGGCAGGATTTTACATGAAATACTTAACAACAAAACACTAACTAAAACTACTAAAGTTGTTTTACATGATGGCACTTTTGCATCATTGATTGCACATTGTATGGTGGGCAAAATGATCATACACATATGATAACTATCATACATCCGGCGATACTGAAGCTGGTGCACTGTCCAGCTACAGTGAAATGATTTTGACTTATATAATCACATGCTTGTCAGTCAATAATAATCAATGATGTTTAATGAAATGATTCAAAGAAGAGCTCCTTAAGCATGAATCCTCTTTTCATATATAAAACTACTTTGTGCTGCTAAATATCCCTCAGAACTCACACCTGGAGGCTGTCCGCATGTGTTCATTGGTGTTTTCCATGTTGGACACATCCGTTGGAGCCATTTTAGATTGAAGCACTTCTCAGCGGTGTAGCTGTACAGTGTGTAAGGGGGGAGGATGTCTCTGACCGGTTTAACCAGCCATTAGTGAGATCGTAAACCACTTGTTTTGTCAGCATTAGCCCCCTCTTCAAGCCCGACACTTCCAGCTACCAATCAGTGCTAAATAGCCAGTTGTTGCCTGTTTCTGTGGCTGTATTCTTGCAATACTTTTGTATATTCCACGTATATGCTATTATATTATTGACTGACATGGCATTAAGGCTCCCTGGATCACCAATCAATCATGTGTTTTAGTCTGTTTGACAAACAGCAGCTCCTTTCATGTCATTAACTTTCCCTGCTGGTTATTGGATCAGCAAACACACTGTAGTGTGCATATCCTGCTCGAGCACCATCATAAAATCAAACACGTGCTCTTCAACCCACAGATGACTCAACCTATCAGGTAAAACACGGCATTGTAAAGTTGTGTGGGTCTAAATCAGTGCTTTATGGTGGTAAAACATTGGTCGTATTGCTTTTCTGTCCGTCTATTTCTGCATCTTTATCTTTTGTCTGCCAACAGAGTTCTGCAGCTGCATAATGGAGAGCGGGTCAATGTATACATCTGTTTTCTTTGTTTCCTTCTTTCCCTTTCTGATCGATTGTCTGCTTCTACTTTATATGGTCAGTCTTTGCAAGTCGCCAGCTGTGGAACAGGTCAAACATCATGTCTGATGGTTTAGCTCTCATTGGCTTTTAATGAGCATTTAGGATTAGTAGTAGTGTGTCTGATGCAGAAAAATGACTTTTATCTTGAAAGACATTATTATGGGAAAGGCAGGCTTTTAAATGTAACAGATGATTTTACAAAATGAAACAAATACTTTCAAAGGGTTTGGGGTTATATTTTAATATATTTACAAAGTGTGAGTTGTTCTTCATGTTCTTCTTGATACTTTTGTCCAAAACAGCAATCTTTGTAGAATGATGCAGTCTTATCTAGAGTGATGTGTGATAAAAACCCATATAGCAGTTCTGTGTCAATCACCCACATTTTAAAACAAAATGAATTGGAAATATGTGATGCTTATTATTACCCTCTTGAATGTGGAGGCTGAAGCAAGCCAAAACTTTTGTTAGATGTTTATAAGTTAGAAATTATAACGTCACACTATATGTGTTTACCTTACTATATTTGTGACAAATATATCATATATACTATACTATACATTTACTTCTACACTTGCATTTTAATTAAAAACAACACAACCTTACAGAAGTCATTTAAAGGCACAGTGTCTGAATATGAGCCTTATGTATTCCTCTGTGCACTGAGCATTTTGATGCTTTCACAGCATTCATATACCAGCTCAACCTGCTTTATGTGAAGAAAATGGCATGGAAATCTTTTTACTATTTCATACAGTTTGACTTGTGCTCATTCGTATTCCCGATTTGAAAACGCGGAGTGAGCGAGAAAAAAACAAAAACAATCCTGAAGTTTCTGAGAGTAAACTTGGACAGCTTTCGGCCCAGTTTAACTTTTCTCGTCACAGCTGCTTCTCTTTAATTTCTGCAGTTTTGCTAAGACGGTGAATAAAGCAGAGAGAGAGAAAAAACACTCTGACACTCTAGACGGTAGATACATCTCCCATTGTAAAATAAATAAATAAATAAATAGATTTTTTTTTTTAAAGAAAAGAAAACGCCTCCCGGTGTAAATGCTGCAATTTGCCTCTCAGCTGGTGGAGGCAGCTTTGACAACGGCTAAACAGCTCTGAGGCACAAAAACAATCAATACAGATTCTCTGCTCCATCCCGAGCCCACCTGCTCTCTGCTCCGAGTCCCACACAGGGAGGCAACCCCCACCCCTACCTCCACCATCACAATCACTGTACAAAGACACTCACACACATATGCAAACACACACACCGCCTCCCTGTGTCACATACCAGAGTTTTAATCATTCCAAACATGACAGCGAAGAAGCGCTTCACCCGGTGAAGGCCGTCATCATGTGACACCACGTCTATTGTACATTAATATCTCTGATTTCTTCACCTCCATATACACAAAGCTGACGCTTGAGTCTTTCAGTGCGCACACTAGGTGGTCCCTCTGTTCCCAGCCTCGTTGTCTTTCATTGCTCCTGTTATTTGTGTGTGTTACTCCCGATCAACGCCCACTTCCAGGATTACAGCGCAGCTCGCCATCAGACAATCAACCAGGCGCCATGACACGCACAGATCCCTCCCTCGCAGTTAGGCTATACACTTTGACTCCTCTTTTTCATATTGCAGTGTTGTTGATGCACCCATGTTCATACTCAAGGTCCATTTGATGCATGTGTCAGGCGTGAGGTGGAGGTTTAACTGATTACATCAAACTCCAGTGTGGTAAAAGAGCACAAAGGTGTCAATCTGGGCCCTGTGATGGGAGATCAGTGGAACAGTAATGCAATGGTAGTGAGTTATTAAATGAATAAAGAGGCAGAGCTGCCGAAGAGTATTGATTTTTCACAGCTCCCTGAGGCTCCGAGGGCTTTCAAGGCAGGGGAAGGACACACACACACACACACACACACACACACATTGGCACGGACACACATGTATGCACACATATACAGACACACATACAGACAGGGAGAGAAAGGTTTAAGAGTGAAAGGATAATGGCCCCAGCAGTTGCAGTCTCACTTAAAACACAGTTTGGGCTCTCAAGGTTTCCCACCAGTCACCGATCGCCCGATAAAAGGACTCATTCGGAACCAGCCGGGTTTTGTTCTCCTTCGCTCGCCTCAGCTGTAATGCATGCACTCAACGTTTTGCACAATGCCAGCCAGACTTGCACACAAGGTTTGGTAGAAGCAGAGAAGCAATATCTGTGTTTGTAGCAGCTTCCCTCGCCACCTGGGGCTTTGCGTAGGGGAAGAAAAAATCAGTTAAAAACCTCTTAATCATAAAAAGATGAAGTGTAATAGGTTTAACAAAAGCTCCGGCGTGATGAATGGCCTTATCTGATTAAGCTGAGCGATTTACCCTGAAGGTGAATGAATACCAGGAGAACCAGCTCTTCAATCAGAGTATCGGAATACTATTTCGCTTTGCTAATTCTCAAAAAATACACATTATCGGTGTATTTCGCTTATATGGCGCCAATCAATGATTTACCTAATCCTGCTCGTAATAAGGCGCAGGCATGCATGGCTAAGTCTTAACTGCCTCAAGTTGTTCTCTGCAGTCATGTCGGTGGACCACACTGGAAATACACAAACGGCAGCTTCTTTGTGTGTCATTTTGATGAATGCCCCGGGCTTTTTCACAGAGTGCAAATGTGAGAAAGCCGAGATCCATCTTTATTTCTGGAGTCCATCGGAGTCCATAAAGGGGAGGGTCAATGTCCATCTGTTAGCCCGACGTGACACAAAAGGAAAGACAGACCACTGACCTCATACTTGCACCGTGTGTGTGTGTGTGTGTGTGTGTGTGTGTGTGTATGTGTGTTTTTGAATTTTTACATAGATCCAGAGACATATCTCCCCTCCTCACAGTTTTCTTTCCCTACATATTCTTGTGAAGGCGTAACAATCCCTCCCTCAGCATCCACAGACATTCAGAGTGATTCAGCCTTTGTAATGAGTCCTGAAGGGCCTCTTGATTGCAGGAACATGAAAAAGATGCTGGCAATTGCTGGCGTCTTGTCTCTATTAGATGTTGGAGCTCTGTCTTATTGATAAAAACCTTTTCTCAATAATGGCCCTAATGTAGATTCTTTCTTCTTTGCCAATGACAGCAGGTGCACACAGATCTCTCAACAACTCCTGCGTCTTTGCACTTTGATGGGGGACAAAAATGTGTGTATCCATTTACTGATACTATGAGGAGAAAACCCTGTAAAAGAAGAATTCTCAATCATCTTGTCCTTCTGAGGCAATTAACGGTTTGTAAGCGGGTTACAGGCTAAACAATTGCTTTCTGTTTTGGCCTCTGCTGGATGTATTTTGTGAGAGTTTAAGGCTGGGAGAGGACTATAATGGAGTGTCATTTAGGTGAGAACAGAAGACAGAGCGAGCATACATGTTCCTGATATGATGAGTCTTATAAAGTTGAATCAGTGACAGATTGGCCAAAAGAATAACCTCAATTCAAGAGCTGAATGTCACTGATGTTGTTAGCGCAGGATTTGAAACCACTTTATGTTGCGGTGTGACCGTGAGTGATAAAAGTGTTTTGTATTTCAGGCATGCGCTGGGTGGAATTTCAACTATTTACACTTCACAGCCGGCAAACAGAAAATAACAATGTACAGAGACGTATGCAGGATCCATAGGAGCGGAAAGCATCGAGACAGACAGATGTAAATCAGCACAGAGAGGATACATAGAGACAAACAGACGGCGGCTGTAGGACAAAAATCCCAGTTGCACTTGGCTGCGCTGGCTGAGCACATTCCCACCATTCAGACTGCAGGGAAATCAATAGTTTTCTTCTCCACATACAGATGAATTCTTCCAGGGTGGACTCGTGTTCTGCTGAAAGATTTTGTACATTTGCAAGGAGAAAGGCCTGTTAAACCTTGAGCGATGAATGATGAACAACAGAATCGCTCTGAGCCCTGAGCGCATGTTTCCTGTTCACTTTCATCTGTGAAACTTTTGAAAAAGCTTCTACATGTAGATGCAGGTTCACACCTTACAATGGACGACTTTCACCAAATCTAAACATACTAATACCAAATATTTGTCGGTTCCAGATTCTCGGATGTGAACATTTCTCCTTCACGTGTGACAGTAAATTAACTAGATTTGGGATTTGGACTGTTGGTCTCGTTGGATTGTTCCTCAATCTTTATTTCAACATGTACAATAACTGTCTATGTTTTTTGGATTTCACAATGAAATAACCACCTCTTTTGTTTGGGAACAGTGCTTTCAACCTTTTTTTTCTAAAAGCACCTTCGTTTTTCTTATACTGAGGACTTTTTCTTTCACAGTTTCTACCAATGTTGATCATTTAAAGGCTGAATAATTAATTGGGAAATAATTGGCATATTAATCGATTCTGAAAGTCGCAACCTTGATTAATATTTATGAGTTTAATAATTCTAAATTTACAACAATTACATAATGTATCATCTGTATCTGAAGATGCTTTCCTCCCATCTTTTGTTCTTAACGTGTCCTCATATATTCAGCTTCAATCTGAGTGCAGCACCGAATCTGAAAGAGATGCGATGCTCTCTAAGACAGAATATGATTTGCTTTGTGACAAATATTCAATTTAAAACTTTCCAAAGACAGTATGCTTTATGTTAAACCAAAAAAAGCTTGTTTTTGTTCATAAACACGCAGGATTCTGAGACTGACGCCTTCTGTTGTTAATCAGGTTTTACACAGTGTGCCAACTTCTTTGAATGCAGGTTTGTATCCTGTGGATATGTCAGTTATTGTTTTCATGGTTTAATTCAATTCAAATTCTCCACTTCAGCAGAAGGATCAGAAAGCCGGGCTCAGGCAGGTCAGGGTTTTACTGTTTTATTACCTAAATCTTTGACATTTAGCAAATTTGTCACTGACCGTGATTTAGCCAGATTTCTCTCTGAGCCTAGAGGAGGCTCCTCAGTCTTGGCCGAGCCGCTAGCCGCTGCCAGCATGTATTGCTTTGTTGTTCAGACAGTAATTACAGACAACAGAGCAAGTTGTATCCACAGGTGCTGTATATCTAACAACACAGAGGAATTAATGCAGTTAGTGTGGGCCGCTGCAGCACCGTCTCCTGCTGAGAGTGAAACCCAACAGGCCTTTAATGCAGAGTGGAGCTGTGAGGAGTGCCAGCCTACGGTGAGCTGATTCAATCCTCCCCTCCTGCCTGTTTTAACACAGGATCCTTTAATGCAGGCCTAACAACATTTGGGGAGTATTTTTAAACAAAATGAAATTGCCGAGGCGCCACCTCCGTCTACCCTGGTGTGGCGTGGGATACAGTTCCCCCGGCCGAGCGCCCAGAGAGGCTGCAGGAATTTAAACTCCTGCTAATGAAGATGGGGGGAGTGCTGTTTCTCCACTATAGGATTACATTGTCATACAGCACTATATGGCGGGTGGCACCAGGCACAAGCATGGGCGTGTCCCAAGGATTCATTGAAATATTAAGTAGCAACTGACTTTATTACAATGTGACTAATGCAATAAGCCAAGTTGAAGTGCCATGACTAGTTTTCATGATATTTTTTCTACTTTACTCTCGTCTACACTGTACAGTTTGCCCTCCAAGTCATAGTGCGACCTCTGCACCCATCTGTAGTCTGTTTCTGTGTTTCACTCCCCATGCATCGTGCACACGCGTCCTATATGTGTGCATGTGCACGTATCTGGGTGTGTGTCGTCTCATGTCATTGCAGCTGTAGCCTCTGAATGTTTGATGTGGCCACTGGTGTGAGGAGAGGATCTGGAGTCTTGAGGTCAAGAGGGTGTGCTTTGACATACTGAGGAGAGAGAGGAAAAGACGAGGGGGACTCCTTGATGTTTGTCCTGTCGATAGCTCTGCTCAGGGGAATATTCCGTCTCAGTGTGTGTGGGGCTTCCATCTTACGGGCCACAGTTTGTCTGTGTGGCCTGCTGATTTACGGTGGCTTAGCCCTCAAACTGCTGGTGTTTGGTGTCTTGAATAGTTCAGTAGTTGAAGTGTTGAAACCGGTGCACACAGAAGGAGGTCGTTTCTATGAGTCAGTGCCACCGTTTGTTTAGTTGTTTGTTTGTTCACAAGTGATTTAATGAAAAAAAAACTCTATAGGAAAGTACCCATCTCCGTTGCTCTGAATTCAATACTCTTCTCCATAATATATCTAAAACAAATGGATACAAGAACTATTTTATCCCTCAAGCTGTCAGCCTGTGCAGCTTGATTAACAGGTCTATTTGAAAATGTGATTTTATGGATAATAATTGACTTTTTATGTGATTTATGTGTCTTGTGTTGGGTGTGTGTGATCTTCTTACTGTGGTGTCCTTATGCCAAACAAATTTCCCCCTGTGAAATAACAAAGTGCATCTGAATCTGAATATCACAATGCCCACGCATGTCAAAATGCGGACATTCAGATGAATGTTACATATGCTTGTGCAATATAGGAGAGGTAGTCATTTGTCACAGTGTGTTGATGGAAAAAGCATGACAGTTCTGGGCAGGTAGCCCAGTGAAAGCTGTGGTGTGCCAGGTTCATTTTTACAGCACGGTGTCTCCACACAGGGGAGCTACTGTATGGCTCTATAGGTTCCTCTGGGTGACACTGTTGTCACCCAGTTTCACAAATATCCCCCCAAGTGTTGTCATGGCACACACACACTCACTCACTCACACTCACACGCATGGACATGAACACACACAAACTGAGGCTGCACTGTCACTACAACTATGAATGGTGTTCATTGAACACAGAGTCCCTCAGAAGTGATGTTTTATTTTATTTTTGTTTTTAAAAAGTTTTGCTTGTAACTAGCCCTTTTTTAAACAGATTGATGGTATTTATGAAACACGATAATGCAGTAAACAGGGGTCATGTAGGGCCCCTACACAGCTGGAGCGCATATAGGGCGAGCTTACAAAATCGTTACTGTTCATGAGCGTGGATGCTCACATTGTTATTGTTATAGTTATCGTAATAGTTATAGTTCTTGGCGTGGACAACCTGGGCTTGAAAATACATTTGTACTTTAGATCAGTCGGCTGTGAAGGCTCCGCTTCGATTTCAGCCAATATTGACTCCTGGAAAGTAGGGGATGGATTTACACATGGTTTGGGGGCGGGCGAAAGCTTTGCAAACTTCTCGGTTATTGGATTCAGTTTTGAAATATATATATATACGTGCTGTATATAAATAAATAAAAGAATTGATCTAGAATGGTCAGCGGCGTACTCACCCACACAGAGCTGCACTGACCAGAGTATTTACTGAAAGACAAACATTTCTTTAGACATCTCAATGTCCTTTTCTGCACGGGGTATGAAAAACCAATTCTCTCAACACAGAGTCAAAGTATCATTCAGTATTAGAAACATGCCGACCACTTATCAACCACTCAATACAGTTACTGATCATTTCCCCGTGCTGCTTTCCTGAGAGGATCTCCAGGTG
>CAFUXE010000783.1:191582-209192 GCA_903364295.1 Serranus cabrilla | reverse complement strand
GCTCTCAGTGATGGCATGAAAGACTATCTGCTATCGCCTCATGCTGCTCGTAATGTCTCATATGAGTTTGTGTGTGTGTGTGCGTGTGTGTGTGTGTGCATGTTTTCTAATGTATAAGGTAATTTCATTTACACATAAACACACACTGATTTCCTCCGAGCTGAGTGATCGCCGAGCCGCTCATAGGCGAACACCAGTGAAAGCAAAAGATCCTGCCTGAACCAGAATTCACATATGTTATTCCTTGTATGCTCGACAAGTTAATCAATATTTAGGCACATGAAAAACTGTCTCCTAAAGCCGGAGCTGCAGTCATGATGTAATCTTAAGACATAGCCCAGAGCTCTTTCATCGATAATTATCTGAGACAGATTTGGTGAATACCAACGGGGAAATGTTCCACTTTAAATGTAAAATTTTACACAGCTGTCAAACTGAGCTTGAACCTGTAAAGACACGTGTCCTTGAGTGTTATCACAGTGTGTGCAGTGAAGTAGACCCAGAAACTGTTACCACCTTTTCTCCAAATGAAACGGCCTTGCTGTTGTTGGCTCTGAGGGATTTATTCAGCCACACAGAAGTGTCCAACATGAGGAGTGAAAAGATTAAGTTTCAGTATTTTTTCACATTTAAAAACAGCAAATGTCATGTTTATTCTTTAATCATTTCTATATTGAGTAGTGACAACAAAAAACAATAAGAAAAACAGAAAAACAAAGATAGACATTTATCTAACTGTACCTGTTCCTCATCAGCCTGAAGAAAACTAAAACACAACACATTGGCTCCAGCGTGTTTGTGGTATTTAACAAAAATGAGGACCATTAAGATGGCGAGCAAGCCGAGATGAAGGGAGCAGGGAGACTGTTTGAAAAGCTGTGTGGATGTGAAAGCTGAATTCCTTGAACGCTGTTTGAAAACTGTAATCCCAGCCGAAAGGTCAAAAGTCTCAGCAGGTTTTTTATTTGTGTCTTTGTGCTGCTGTTTTAAGCCCAGAACACGCTTTGTACTCCGTTCAAAGAGCAACACGAGGGGTCTGTGAGGGGATTAGTCTGAATGATGACGGCGGAGGCGGTGATGTGCGGGGGCGTGTGAGTGCACACAGACGCACATGCACGCCAGTGTGTTGCTGCTGTCATATTGAAACCTTGTAAATGTAAAAGTAAACTTTTCAGGGACATAAAAACAGACATTTGAGATGACAGCTGGTGTACTTGAACATTTTTCTTCTTACCACTGACTGCAATATGACAAAATTACTCAGCCGTGAGTTGTGCTCCTTCCCTCTTCTGTTTTATTATAAATATCACGCTTTTTTGCTTTAAAATGATTTCTCTTTTCAGCCACTGTCGCAGCTGCCAGTATGTGATACAGACACACACACAAACTCTTTTGCTTCAGTTTGGGACATGTCATGGACGGTCTGTCACTTTACTGTAGTTACATGCAGGAAACGGTTAATTTAACGCGATAAAACCCATTTACTAAGATTAGGCTTTAAAACAACTACATCCGGGCTTAATTGCTGAAAGTATTTACGCAGGTCGACTCTAAATAGTAACAATGACTCTTGGTTTCACGCGGCACACAAACACCGGTCTCCTGGGTGAAAGTCAAGGGTTTATTTGACCTATCCACAACCCCTCCCTCCATCCCTGAATGAGCATTTACTTTATTTATGTTAAATCATCTATTCAAAGCATCTAATATTGGTGTGAGTGAGTTTACACTACAGTCAGTCAAAAGCCTGTTGGCAGTGAGACCGGGCTGATTTATTGTGCTAAAGCAATAGAGTTTACAAAAGAAGTTGACCTAGCCATGGTGACATCACTGATTGGTTTGTGGACTGCCGTTCTGACTCCTCGAATTTGACATTTTGGGGGTTGCTGTCTTGGCATTTTGGAAGCAGAAGTGATGTGACCATATTTGGATGAGAGGATGAAGCTGGGCAGGTTACGCTGGTTTCCAGCCTGGCAGGGCCTGGTGACAAGGACAACACCCAAAAACAGATTCACAGCTATTTAAATGTACAATCATGTACTGCTACACCTCTATCCTAACAGACCCATCGCCATGGTAGCAACTTGTCAATCAGAAGGTAGCCACACCGAATCATACCCTGCTTTATTGTCTATATTAATGTAAATGGGAGCACAAGTTACTAAATGAACATCATGTTGTATTGAATGAAACTAGAAATTGAGACCGTAGCCTCAGAGGGAAATTTTTACTGAGGTAATAAATGAAGTGAGATGTAGTTGCCCCCTGCTGGCCAATAGAAATGAAGCAGGTTTGAGGCACTTCTGCACTTTGCCTACTGATGTAAATACACTATGGCTGAACCACTCAGTGACCACATATGTCTTTATAGAAAATTATTAAAAGTTGTCATCTAGAACCAAGACTGCATCAAAATGCTTGAATACTAAATTACTTGAAAGTCAGACATTGGAATTATTCAAGTGTCCATTAGATAACAAAATAACACTAATAAAGAATAAAATTCTTTCTTCTCTCACCCAGAGCCTTCTAACTTTGCATCAAATAACAATGAAATATTAACTGTTTCGAATTAATAACAGATTTTCACATGCACCTCACATAAATCTTGTTACTCTGCTTACTGATGCCCCAATTAGGTGTAAAAATGTTTTCTATGAGTTTTCTATAGCACAAAAGATGGACTGTCACATGGTAACATCCCTCCATCAGTACTGCAAATTAGCTCTTTGTTGCTGTTGTTTTTACACACATAGTGTGTCCAGCCATGATGTCTGTTTCATAGGAGGGATTTTCCATATTTCATCACTGCAGCTTCTTTTTTCCTGAACTGGTCAGAAGGGAAAAGGTCTCGTTGCTCTCACAATGAGAGACGTCAACCAAGTGCATGTCAGCAGTTAAACCAACATATACAAAAAATTCTTGTTAGCAGAGGTACATTAGCATGTCGAATTAGTGCAGGGCAATAAAAAAAAACACGGCCTGTACAAAGGAAAGATGTTCACACACACACACACACACACACGTGTCCACAGAGCACGCAGACAAATGTTGCACAACACAGTATACACAGCGTTCGCCCAGAGGTCCTCTGGCCAGGGACGAGAGCTGAATTTAAGAGCCTCAATCACTTTCTCAAAAACACAACTAATCCTCTGTCTCTCCACAACAAACACACACACAACACCTCTTCCCTCTCTCACACTCTTTTGCCCTCTTTCCCACTCTACATTCAATGCGGCGCGCTCATGACTGCGAGAGAGAGAGTGCATGTATGTATGCATGCGTGTGTGTGTGCTCCTATGTGTCGGTGTGTTTATTTGTCTTTGTCTGCATTGTGGTTGTGATGGTGTGCTTGGAGACATTGTTAGCCCCAACAGAGGATTGCCGCCGTGTGTTTCAGCTCAAGGTCTCAGCCTCCGTCTCCGGCTGTGGTCTCAGCTCCTTCCAGCTGCTCCTGAAAGCTCCACTCTGCCTGAATGAGCTGCTAACCTTGGCACCAAATCAATATCAGCCAAACTCTTTGAAGAATCACAGATGGAACTGGCCTCACTGCTCTGTGCTCTCGGTGCTGTGCGATCAGTGTGTGTGTGTGTGCATGTGTGTGTGTCTGTAATTGCTGCCAGCCTCCCTTTCCTGCTTGGCCTGCGTCCAGAGAGTTGCACAGTGTGATGGTGGAGTATCTGCTCTCATTCATGATTGAGGGTGAGGTTTAGAGTTGTCTTAAGACGCACACACATCCGCGCACACACACACAAACACATCATCATTATCATTTTTCATCTGTTCTTTCCAACGTTAATTCAACAATTCCTTCATTCTCTTACCCTGCACGTAAGAAATAAGGTGATGCTTTCTTCATCCCTCGCAGCCGTCTTTGTCCTTGGTCCAAACACACACTCACACACATGCATGCTTCCTGTAACCCAGCCCGGTATCATCTGATCTGGGTGTGCTGAAGCTGATCGATGGTTGTGTTGAAATATCTC
Source organism: Serranus cabrilla (assembly GCA_903364295.1). NCBI lineage: Eukaryota > Metazoa > Chordata > Actinopteri > Perciformes > Serranidae > Serranus > Serranus cabrilla. The sequence continues at coordinate 205,203 of CAFUXE010000783.1, read as the reverse complement.
AGGGTATGATGAGATGCTGCATTCACACAGGCACAGAAACATATCAATAGCCAGGAGGCTCGCACCCATCGTCTCTGTTTCCAAATACAATTAAATAGCTTCTTTTGCACAAATGCACTCTGTGAACAAGCAAACATTCATGCAAGCAGATACACACCTGAATGGATTTTACAATTGATGTACTGCGCATATGCCAGCACTCGTTGTTATGGATTAAGAGACTGAACATACACTTTGATATGATTAAGTGCTGGAATCATTTTTAAAACAGACAGGGAAACGAGTGATCATAACGCTACATTTCAGAGAGCAACATAAAGTTATTAATAAGAAAATGAACTGGAGCATGAAGTGCTGAAGGAGTGACTTGTGAAAGACAATTAGGCAACAACACAAGTCAAAATTCTCAGTGAGTCAGTAAAGTCATGTTGTTCTGTTAAGTGGAGGTGAATTTTGAAATCTTTGACCATAAAGAGCAAGTACCATCCAATTTGCATGAAAACATTCAGCAAACGTTGGCGCATACACAACACATTACCAGACAAACAACAAATATAGTAGATTGGACAACGTAGAAGTGCAGTTTATAGAGTTTAGGAGGTTCATCAGTGGGGATAATTGTGCTTTAAAAAAATTCAATAAATGAGAAATAAAAAGGATCAAACACAGAATCTAACTCAGGAATTAATGAGTGATGCATCAGACAACAGTTATACATTTAGTATACTACAGTCCTAATTACGTGGTATAATTTAAATTCATAGAGTTGATGAGAGTGACCTGAACAAGACTGAAATATAAAGTTTACTTGTCTTTCCAAATCGTAGTCACATAAAGAAAAAAATTGTTTTCTCGTTGTCAGAGTGAAACACTAAAAGGATGTCACTGAAAGTATACGTTTGTTCCATTATCTAAATTGTATAATGAAAAGTTAAAAGTCCAGAACCTGAAACAGAGACCACTCCGATCAAAGTCAGAGTCAGAGTTTAAAATGTGTAAGCTGTTTGCATGGCGAGCTAACCTAAATAAATAAACAAATAGCTGACAAATAAACTTTGCACACGGCCACTTGCAGTACTCCACATCTTGTATACAATGTATACAACCAAGAAGCGAAAATGAGAAAATGTGATCGGTTGAATGAATGAGCACCGTCTGAATGAGGGCTCACTGGTTACAACTCTTAAGTTCAGGGTTACACGGCAGCATGTTCATCCGGTTACTTTAGAAACAGAGAAGAGTAGTGGCGATTTAAGCACTTTGTCCGTCTTCTGACTTGAGTCTATTGATGGCAAGGACAGCCACACAATAACAAATATATTCCTCTGATTGTATTCTGCCATCATTTTTCTTTGTCTCTTTCTTCTGCTCTCCCTTCTCATTTCTTTCCCCTTCCTCCTGTCCTCATTATTTATCTTTAGTCTATTCTATTACCTCCCCCCCCAGTTCTTATGCCTTCCTGCCTTCTCGTATTGATTTTCATTTATAGGTTTTCATCCTTTTCACTCCCATTTCTCTGCACTGATGGCACCTTGCAGCTTGCCTCTCACTCTGCCTCTTCCCTCACCTCTCCACAAGTAAATGCCTTCCACATTCTCTTGCTGTTCTTTTGATATAATATCAGATACTTCTGGGCTTTGCAATACCGAGAGGCTTGGCTGCGACAAAGAGCATGCATTGGTAGCCTCACGCTATTCAACAGCTATAAAGGTCATCCTCCATCTTTATGCGTCGAAGAAAAGGAGTTGGTATGGATCCAGAAAGCTTTCAGCGAAAAAGAATTACCATAGAGTATGCTCAATGCAGGACCAGGAATCAGCCTGCTTCATGGTTGTTGATATTCCTCATATCAAGAGTTGGCTGTGAGTAATGAGTCAAGAGGTGGATTGGCTCAATAAATACATTGTTTGGCATCCTTACAGCGACATTAGAGATAATCGTATTATAGAAACGTGGCAAGGGGCAAACATAAACAAAAACAAATTAAGATAATCTGAATGTTGCCAGTGTTACCTGCCCTCCCCCCCTTTCCCTTTGCTCATGAGTCTGTCACTCATTTGATCCCTGTTTTTCCTCAGGTGCAGCCAGTGAGGCTGATTAAGGGAAGGTTAGAGCCTGTAGCTGGTGCTCAGGCCTTTTGTTTGGTTTGGTGTTTCCTTTGTTTTCTGGTGGGACTGGTGGCTCAGTTTTCGGTGTGTATTTCTATTTCTTGTTTTAGTTATGGTTCGGTGGTAGAAGGGGTTCTTTTGGATCCGACGGCCCATTGAGGGTTGGTCCAAAAGTTCCTCTTTCTTTTGTTAATTTTGTCCAGCCCACCAGACCTTTTGTTTCTCAGTAGTTATGTTTTTGGGTTGTTTGAACATTTTGTTAATAAATCATTATTTCTGACTGCACCTGACTTAGTGGCAATTATGTTACCTGCCCTTGATTGGGAGCCTTTTGGTGGGGGTCGTAACAGCCAGGTTAATATTGCCTAATCTCCGTCCAAGTGCACCTTTGCACACAGTCCTTAAACATAAATTCACAAACAAATGTTTAAATAATTAGAAATAAATGTGTTTTGTTACATTGGGCCTCATGTAAGCACATCAGTCAATCAATTCTTACAAGGTACAAGTCCAGTGAAATGCAATCTCATCAACTACTTCAATTTGTGCATTATTCACCATAAAGCATGTGCCTCTAATCTTTAAACCTTACCTTTTAAAAAATGGCCACATGGTTGAATGGGACTGTCCAGTGTTCCAAGACATTAGTTCCCGATATGCTGTTGAAAAGGGCTGTGGGCACAGAGGTCGTGCAGCACCTGCACACTGGCCTGCAGCAGCTGGGGTCCATCTCCACACTTACCTTAGTGCCTCGAAGGAGTGGAGTAAGAAATTGTCTTGCTTGTCCATATGGTCGAGAGCTGGTGCCATCTTCTCCACCTTTTCATTTTATTCCAATATTTACATTTGAAAATCTGTACCGGCCAGGTAGCAGAGTCAGCAAGAGGAGAGGCCATAAAGTGGTGAGTTGGTTTTTCTATCCCGATGAGCAACTAATATTTGCATTCTTACGGACATTAGTAATGAGGATGGCTCAGGTCACCCTCATTACTAATGTCCGGCATTTCTGTACATTTATTTGCTTTTTGAACTGTCTTTTATGACGCCTTACAAGGAAGTTTTGTGCCCTAAACCTAAGTCGGTGGTTTTGTAGCATAAACTGCAGCCTTTTTTACAACCGCGAACCGTACGTGTCTGTATAATGAGGTGTGTGCTATTTTCACACTCAGCTGTACCTCAAGCTGCTTTTGACCAACACACATGTGTTGATATGGGGGGTATTGAACGGTCTATTCTGTCGTTTTGGTTGGGGATCTTGCTGATAAGGAAACCACCATTAGGCTGCATGTGGTGTTCACTTCACGGTGTAACACAGAACGTTTCTATCTGCACAACAACAAACAAACTGAGGAAACACCCACACATATTTTAAAATTGTCATTTCTAACTGATTTATATGTAATAGTAATATCCATGAAGGGAACCATGTATTAAACCCACATTGAAAATTCATTACAAGACCAAATCTACAAAAGAAATGACGGTATACCTGATTAGATGGATAGCTTTCTGATTGTGTGCAAACTGGACTCCATGTTTGTTTTGACTCTCCAGCCAACGAGGAAGCGGCAGAGTATCAATGGAGCAAAATGTCAACTCAAAAGAGAGATAACGATATGGCGTCGTCGGAAAGGCATGCCCTTATTCTCCTGCTCCTTATGCAAACATGCTAATATCGATGCTGGTTATTAATTGACCAGACAAAGAGTTATCCGAGGAAGCAGGCTGTTTCACGCTGATAACGACAGACGCTGTCTCTGCCTCTCAAACAGTCTTGATACCAAAAAGAGACAGGAAAGATAGACTGTCCAGGAATGAGATGTTGATTACAAGCCACACACACACACACACACACACACCTTCTTAAGCGGGCAAGTCGACAACAATGTACATTAATGTTTCCCTTTAAATCAAATTAAGCACATTGGATGTCAGTTCTGATGAAGAATCTTCCTTGTCATCACACAAATCATTAATTTTGTGTGAATATTTTAACTGCTGGTCTCTGCACTGGTCCAGTGTTGATTAAATCGTCCCGAGACATAAATACATTTTTCAGCCTTATTACCAGACAAGATTACTCTGAAAACCTTGGACTGTATTCAATCACAATGTTGTTTTATGTCCAATGCGGATGTTTTGTTCCCTTTGTAACATATCTATACATGGTTCCTTATAATGTATAATGGCTGCAATACATTGACCATGAACACGACACAATCACGTTGGCAGGGTTACACTAAACTACACTACACTCCATCTTCTAGGGTGTACTGTGTGAGTTTTGTCAGTTGGTTATGCAATGTTTGAAAGGTCAGACTATATTAACTGGTGCTTTGTTAAGTTGGCCTGGGTTTCAACCAAGCATGGTGGTAAAGGTAAAGGTGAGAGTGGGAGTACATGTAACATTTGCCTTGATATATTTTGGCATGGTGGTGTGTCAGATTCATGCGCGGCTTGTTTTTGCCAAAGTTTTGGCCATTGATGAGGTTTGATGTTTTCTGTTGCCACCACAAAGCTGTGAGTCTTTTGGGTCAGTTGTTACTACTGTTTTGCCAGATCTTTTGTCATGTGGATGCAAGCCATATTGGATCAGGTGCTGTATTTCTTCAAGCCAACGCACAAGGTATTGATCATCCAGTTCGCTTCTTTTATTAGTTTAACTCCTACTAGCTGTACTATTTAGTGGCAGAAATAAAGGCGCTGCCATTGATCTTGGCTTTGCGACACGTCCATGTTTTTCTTGTTGCTTGGAGGCCAGTGGTTGTAAATACTGACTGTAACCCACTCACTTTATTTGAACTCTCTTCAGAAACCAAACCAGAGACTCATGAGGCGGGCTGTTATTGCCACCTTAAAACCTGGACATCCAACACATCGAGGGCAAATATAACATCACGGCAGATGCCCTTCTCACCTTTCTTACTCTTTGCAACTGTTTGCAACCAACGCTGCACTTGGTAGCAGGGAAGGGCCTTCAGTTGTGTGAAGGTGTGTGTATGGGGGTTGCATTTAACAGTAATCCATAAAGTTAAAGGGTGGGGGGGAGTTTTGGGCTGGCTTGCCTCCTCTGTTTTTTCCTGATTTTCCTTTAGTTCCACAAGGAGTGGAGTTGAGACCAGGCAGGACACTTGACTAGGCTGCACTCAAATCAGACCAGCGAGCTCCTCTAACACTCTACATCTGATGCCAGCTGTGTGTGTTCTTTGTGCCTTTGTGCTTTGTGTTTCACGTCCCATGCACTCACACAGATATTACACTGAGATAACATATTTGTGTTTCACATATTTGGTTCAAACATTTGCATTATTTAAGTATTCTGTGCCGTCTCCCTCATTTTTTACAGGCTTCAGAGCCAGGTTGTGCCACCTGGGACTGCTTCATTGGAGCCTTTATCATGAATAGACGTGAAGCCTCAACTTTACAGTGAAGTAGAACCAAGGGAATCCATGTCTGCTCTGCTTTGACTTGGTATGAATACAAGTACTTTCAAATATAGATCAACCGCTGCACTCCTCTTTCTTCTGTTGCCCCACTGCAGTTTCTCACCTCCAGTACTACTTTGCTATTTTCCTCTTACTGATTGAAAAAATCTAAAAGTGTCCAGTAAAACAGGGGTCTTTGCCCCTGTAGCCTGGCATTACCAAGAGCCCTATTATCTTCAGTGATAGCTGTGAGACCTGGACTCACACACACACACACACACACACACATGAACAATGACGCATCGATCACACATCACTACATTCTGACATTCTGAAGACACCCATACACACACACACACACATGCAAACACACACTCACACAGAGACAAGCACAGCCGCAACAAAAACATTGATTTGCCCCCCTCCCTCTGCAGAAAAACACTGCCAATCTTCACCAGGCTGTAATTTTATGGCACAACAAAATGAAAGGGTAATTTTCGCGGGATAGTGAAGGAGAGGCACAATCGGAGATAAAGGGACAAAGTTTGGTGTCTGAAAGGCTGGTGATGATGATAGCAGCCGTGCAGGGAGAGAGAAAGGAGAGAAAGAAAGGCCGTTTGACAAGGCTGACAGCCTCACGCCTCGCTACCCAGCTCAGCACAGAAAGACAGGTGCTAAAACACTGCAATTTAGATAGTTTACTGGCCATTGTCAAAACACTAGCGCAATCTGTGGAGGGTTTAACGGGTTTAAAGTCCCTCAGTGTAGGACCCCCACCACCTCCACCACCTTTCACTCATTACTTTCCACTGCCGGCTTCTGTTCATTTTTATAACATGAGCGTATGCTGAGTGTACAAAATATAGGACATGCTTATTCTTTTTATGCATCCAGGCATGGCAAAAGCATTATACCATTACTATTAACACTGTTCTATTAGTTACTATTTCATTATGGCCATTATGACTATATATATTTTTACTTTCTATTGATGTTTTTCCTTTTTTTATTATTTATTTATATATTTATGTAAGTATTTTTAATTGTTAAATACTATAACTATATGACTTTGTTTAATATGAATTAATATGAAGGTGAGTGGGACATAAATACAAAGAAGCACACTGTGTTAACTGATGGCTCAGCAACATGTCATATTTGCTTGAGGTAAAAAAGAAAAGAAAAGGAACATTTGTTTTCCTATATGATATATGTATCTTTTGATGTCCACAACAGGCGGCTTGACACAGATGATCACATACCACACAGTTTAAAAGTTTCTCCCGCTCCACCTCTGGGTAAGAAAAAGAGTCTTTGAAAGCCACAGGACTAGATTATGTCAGAAATGGTTCCATGGTATATGAGTGTGTCCACAAGATCTTATTGTGATTAGTCACTTCTGCCTCTTCTTCCTTGCGTTGTCCTCCTCTTTGTGCCAGATGGTATCAGTTTATTGTGCAGCACTGATGAAGAGAACCCATACCTTTTATTCAGTTTGAAGGAAGGCCAAGATTGATTGATATTGATAACTTCAAATGGAGGCTTTGGTCTGTGGTTTGCAGACTGGAAGATGTCCAACACTTTCCACTTTTCCTTCCCTCACAGACAGAAATGGGTGCTGTCTCCGTATTGATGAATACACTCTGCAAAGCCAAGAAGTCTCTGACAGTTAATCAGTTTTTCTTCTCTTTTGTCTTTCCACTTGTACCATTCATTACCCCCTCTCTGTTTGGCCGTTTTGCTGATATTAAATATAGAACTGTGTGAATGCACCTTGTTTTCTGCATCAGTCTAGATGCAACAAACAAACAAACAACCGTTTCAGCTCAGAGTGACACTGAAAAACATTTGTCTTTAACAAATCAACACACCAAATAACATGGCTGTAATTGTTGTTGGTAGTTCTTTGAACATTATTCAGTGATGAGTTGATTTGACCTCTGTGAACCTGGAAAACTGAAGGAAAGCTACTGAGTGCTGTCACCAATATCAGCTGCAGTATTGCATAATTAATATGGTTTCTCATAAGATGATTTTTATGTTTAATGCTTATTTCCAGCAAGGCTCAGAGCATAGCTTTATTGATGGCACTGTTGGTCTGTCTGACAGACCAGGGCTGGACTGGACACCTGGCAGACAGGGCATTTTCCCAGTGGGCCGACATTTCATTTTTCACTCTCTCTCTCTGTTACTGACCCTTAAAGGAGCTAGATCAAAATATTGTTGTACTTATTCCTTATTTCTGAGCTGGCCTTATTACGTAATTTAACCCCTCCCCTTCATTAAACAGTGTGAATACATCCAGAGCTTTCCATGAACACCGCCAGACAGCCAAACACTCAACATTCTAACACTCAACAGTCCAACCAGCTACTTTATATTATTTTTTGATTCTAATAGAATAGTTTGGATTTGGGTGGGACATAGCTTATGCTTCAAAAACATCTGTACCAGTCCCAATCCCATTTACTCTGTGCGTGCATGTGTGCATGCGTGTGCGTGCGTGCGTGTTTGAGTGTGTGTGTGTGCTGAGAGATTGTGTCCTGCCCACCCATTCACATCCCAACTCATCAGATATCGCCACTTTGTCTTGACCCTTGGCCTGTGCTATCGATGTACACAGAACCCCTTTGCTCTGGTTTTGGACTTATTGATGACAGTGTATCACATTCTGCTAGTTACATGGAGAGTGACTTTTCAAAATAAAGTTTGGTTTTAATAAGCAACAGTTGACTTTGGGCAATAATACCCCTTGCCTCAGGTTAGGGTAAAAGAAAAAAAACAACAACTACCACGTCAGGACTTAACTAATGAAAGCTGCAACTCGGACACACGGGACACAAGCACCAGTCTCCTGGGTCACAGTCCAGGGTTTGGACTTTGACCCAAAGCCATGTGCGTCTCATACAGACCCTGTGCATCGAACCTAGATTCATGGGGCGTCCCGGTGGTACACCTGGTAGAGCACATACCACAGAACTTTGTCTCCCCCATTCACTCTCCCACTATTAATAAAGCCTTAAAAATGGCCCAAAAAAGAAGAACTTAGATTCATTAGCTAGCAAAACTGTTATGAGCTGTTGTGGTAACAAACTCTGATGCAAAGTACTCAAAACAAATTATTTCACCAATTACCAGATTGACTGTCATGAATTTTTGCAAAGACATTCATGATCCCCAGAAGATGAATCCATACTTCATGACACAGATAGAGATTTAATGGATTTCAGGTTTTTAGTTTTGAGGGAAATGTCCCAACATGAATGATTTGCCCTAAAATGTGGTAGAGTTATTAAGAATTCCCTTGGCTAAGCTTAAAAACCTTCAGTTTCCATTGATTGGATTTGACTGTTTTTGGCTCAATTCCAATGGACTACATTTCCCTGTCCAAAATATACACAGAAGAAAGACTGAGCAAGAGGAAAAGAAAGAGAGGAAGGTCTGTTTCTGAGTTTAGGGTTAGAGACTGCTGATAGATGGATGGATAGATAGATGGATAGATGGATAGATTGATAGATTGATTTGGTGGGATGAGGAGAGAAATGGGTGGGAGAGATGGGACTTTGGGGGAGGGGTCGCAGTTTAGAGGTCATAACCTTGAGTATTGATCAGGTTTTGTCATTTCCATGGCGACTGGAGGCCCCCACTCTCTGACCTGCTGGAGTACATTAGACCTGAGATCCATAACGCCTGTTTGTTCTCTCTTTCACTGCCTCTCTCTATCTCCCTCTCTCTTCTCCGCTTCTCTTTCTCACACACATACTGTGTCACACCTACACAGAGGTGCAAACACACTCATCAATACACACACACACAAACACACACATACACGTACACACAGCTGCTCATCCAAGCACAGGAAGAAACTGAATTAAACCTTAAAAACAATCTGGGCCTACAGAGAGGACAATTCATCATGATCTCTGTGTGTCAGAGGTGTGTGTGAGAGAGTGTGTGAATGTGTGCGTGGGTTTGGTGGGGTGAGGAGGTGGAAGGGGGTGACTGCAACACTCCAGCCACTGACCAGTTGTCCACACACACACGCACACACACACACACACACACACACACACACAAACTGTACTCACTTCACAACACTGATCTTTAAACACTCATCCACATTCCAGCCAAGGTCAGCTGGATTGTAAATGAAGCTACATATCTGTGCAGCAGTTTGTGTGTGTGTGTGTGTGTGTTTGTGTGTGTGTAGGTGTGAGTGTGAGTGAGTGAGAGAAGGAGATGAGAGATAGAGAGAGGAAACCAGAGATGAGAATGAACAGAGTTCGGCACATGAGGCAAATCAAGAAAGTGTGTTTGAGATTGGCTAATTCAACTTCATTCCATGCTTACTTTTCTCTCATTGCAGCCTGGCAGCATTTACTTTATATCCATTTTTCTTAACTGTCTTCTCCCCTTAAATCCCATTAAGAGATGCACTTATACTTCATTCTTTTCTCTCTCCGCTTCCCCATTTGCTCAGCTCTTATTCCACTATCTGTTGCTCTCTTTGGCTTTCTTTTCTGTCTGTTTTCTGATTCGTTGTCCCTCTCTGTGTCCATCACTCCTGGAGGCGACTGAGGCAGAGGAAGGGCTCTGTAGTTTGTCCCGCAGGCTGGCAGGGGCCCGCAGAGCCGAGGGGCAGCCTCTTTGTGAGGAAATGATTTTCTCGGTGCTGAGGAGGACACTCCAAATCATCTCCAGCAATCTCAGTAATGGCCCTGAGACGCTGCTGCCTTTGTCCTGTAATGGTGACAGATGACTGGCTGAGCAGACGGGGGCCGTCCAGACGCCTAGTGAAGGGGCGAACAACCTCCGTGCGCGCACACACGTACACACACACAAACACTTGCATAAAACGCCACTCCACTGGTGGCCGTTGTGATTGCGGGTAATTGTCTCTTCTCAGGCTGTGGTGTTAGTGGTTATCCTTAACGATCACTCTCAAAGAGGAGTTCTAACTATCTTTCCTTTCAAAGGAAAGATGATTCCACTTTACAGAGTCACGCCTAAGCAACCCACCACGTCCGCCACCGCCACCTCAGCCTCCTTCAGACATAAGAGCTGCGACAATAAAGCTTTTAATGGTGGAGCATTAAAAGCACACAGTTGATGTGTTGATCACCAGTTAGCCCAAATATGCATAAATAACAGTTAGGCCTTCTGGAGTTAATTATTACCACATTATTATTTTGAAAAGACAAGTATTAACAACATTTAGGTTGATACCTTCCACGTTGTTATTATTATTATTAAGGGTGTTTACTTGGATTCCACAGTAAAAGTGCTGGATTGCTCTCTGGTGGGTCTCATAGCCAGCATGATGTCACCCATTGCTCTGTGGACTAATGTTTAAAGGCTTGAGTTTGGCATTTTGTTTTTTTTAGAGCCAGATGTGACCATATTTAGGCAAGAGGGAGAACTTGCTGAGGTTACACAGGTTACCAGTACCATACAGGAACTGCTAGGTCACCAGCTAGGTCACTGCTAGCTAGCTATCATGGTGCATCCTTGAAGCACATTGACTATGAAATTAATTGGGATGCTAATTTTTTTTTTTTTATATTTTAAAACTAAATATACATAGCAGAAAAAAGAAACAGCTGACTCTTTAGAGTCATCGCATTAAACCTAATGCTGAAAATGACTATTTTACGTTACCAAAATGCTGTAAATAACTTTCAATAACCAAAAACCCACTGTGAAAGTACAGGCAACAACCACAAGAAATAAGTTCTATTTAATATTGATATTGCTCTATTCTGATTGACAGATCGATGTGGTCGACACTTGTAGCCGCACCCTACAGCGTAACCTATTTTACTCTAAATGGAAGCAAAATGTACTAAATGGAAATCATGATGTATTGAAGAAGACTTGAAACTATTTATTGAGACCATAAACTAATCAGGAAATGTTTACTGAGGCAATAAGTGAAGTGAGAAGTAGGGTCATTTTCTCATTGACTTCTACACAATCAGACTGCCCTACAGCAGCCAGTGGAGTCGCCCCCTGATGGTCATTAAAGAGAATGCAGATTTTATACACTTCTGCATTGACCTCACTTTTCAGACCCAGAAGCTGCATCTACTCCTTCAGTGGTAGAGGATTTGTGAGCTCATTAAAAAGACAGATGGTCTGGTGTACCTAATTTACAGGTCGAAGACATTTCACTGAGAATAGGCTGTAATCATTTATTACTTACATTTTTTAAACCTTTTTGAGGTACAACAAAAATCTAAATGGGCAGAAATATTGTCTGTTTCTGGTGAAATTTTTTTTGCTGTCATTATGTGAAATTTGTTGAAGTACAAACAACAAGCTGTGTAACATTAAAGAATATAATGTCAACATGAAATTCAGTTAAATATAACAATGTAACAATACTAACTGCATAGATGCCTCAGTGAATGAATAAATGCATTGAATGGGCTCCAGCAGTTATCAGCCAAAATATATGTACAGTACATTTCAACAGTACAAAGAGATTGGACAGGATTCATATTTATTTATTATTTGAAGTCACATAGCACCAGGTTTTTAATGTTCTTTTACAGCTTTTTCTACTGGTCTGGATGATTGTATATTTCTTTTATGTACGGTATGTTCCTGTTTGTGTACTGCCTTTGTAAACTGACTGGCAATAACACAACTGCCAATCAATTTTGACATGGCAATAAAGTATTGAACTTTAAACTTTTACTTTTTTATACTGTAATTGCTGACAGACCATTTAATTGAGATACAGAAAAGGAAAATATCAGCATGTTTTACAGCACTGCGTAGCACAAAGGAATATAATACAAAAATTAGAAATGTAAACAAAGGCAATGTGGGCAGAACTGTGCATGCTGCACTGAATTAATAACTACAGTGCTCTGTTTTTACTCTTGCTGATGGTCATTGGTTGATCTAATGCTTCATGCATTCCCTTTCATTAGCAGAAGTCAGGATTTACCTGAAAACAGTAATTCAGTTCAGGATATATAACTTTACCAAAAAAAATAAAATACAGAAGTAAAAATGTACATAAAATATGCATTTAATGAATGACACAATGAGGACAATTGTAAATAATGACAAATTACTTTTATGATGTGAGCAAGTGACTGGATGATGTAAAGGCTGAACAAGTAGTTTTGAGAATTAAAATTTTGATCTGGAAAATGTACCAGTGTAAGAAGAGAAAGTGTTTAAAAAAGATGTTTCGAGTCATTGTCCCATTGTCTCACTCACCAGGACATTAAAGGCCAGTTTCCGATCACAGAGGTTGAGAACATGAATTGAACGGTTCAATGTGTCCTAAAGTTCGACTTTTAGCCAAACAAGACTCAAACACATGTCGGTGATAGAATCAATGGGTGTAAATGGAGAAAGCCTGTTGTCTTGTTCCAGGGCTGGTAAAGAGGAGGTGTGAGATGTTCAGTTGCAGTCCCAGTGGTCTGAGGTGTTACCTTCACTTTAACTTGTTTGGTAGCTACTGCATCCCTCCTCTGTCAAGTGTGGCAATGATACAAACAGACCATTCATACAGACAAAATAACCAGCAGGGTGTTGGAGGTATTTTATGAAACTTTCTACCTCATAATTTTTCTTTGTCAGAGGTGCAATCCATTGTCACAAATATAGCCTATGTTTTATATTGTTGTTTGACTCATCATTTGTTGAAAGACTGATGTAAAAAGACTGATCATTTATAACAAGCGTCTTGGGAAATTGCAGTTGAATAATATATAAATTGCTTAACAGAGCTGGACCTGTACCTGATGAGTGCATGTCTAATTCTTAAATGTCTAAATATATATTTAGTACTTTATAGCATTATAGATCACCACTATGCTTTATGTCCCTTGTATAACAGTAAAACTACTCCAACCTTTGTCCATTGATCTTTAATTCCTGAACTGCAGAATCCTATTAGCGCATGTCACCAATCAGAATCAATAGACAGAAGATACGGTCAATGGCCGCCTTCTCATTAGGAGATACCCACCAGCAGGCCTGAGGGCAGATCAAAAGGGCTGGTCTGAGTATCGCCTTTAGGAAGGGAGCTTTCTCTCTCTCTCTGTCTCTCTGTCTCTCTCTCTGTCT
>CAFUXE010000783.1:173710-185353 GCA_903364295.1 Serranus cabrilla | reverse complement strand
CTGTCCTCAGGACTGACCGGCTGGTGTTGACCTCTATTCGATCAAATCAGATAACCAGCTCTCAGTCAAAGGCATTGTCTTGTCGTGTGCCACTGAAAACCTAATACAGGTTCAGATTCATCCTTGACTGGGTACATAGAACGTTTCACGTTATTAATTGGAGAGAGTTGGTAATTCAGATTAACCTTATTCTCAACCATGGAGGTTTGTTTTTTCTGACATTTCAGAGGATTTATTGAAGGTGAGCCAGGGAGCACTTAATGTTCACAAAACCAACATTTGTAAGCACAAACAAAAACATGAAATGATGGTTTGGTCTTTCTGTGTACGGCAGACTATTTTCATTAGTTTGTGGTTATTTTTGCAGCGTGTGTATGCTGCATGTGTTTGTGTGGCTACCCTGCTGACCTCCAAGGATTTATGGGCTGCAAGTGTGAGAGCTTTGACACAGAGATATATCTGCAGGACCCATTGTGTTAATGCAGTGTGTGTTTGTGTATGTGTATCTGTCTCTCTCGGCCTCTCTTGCTGTGTGTGTGTGTGTGTATGTGTGTGTGACAGGGACTAATTCCATTAGTGGTCTAGTGCTACGGGAGATGAGCAGGGATTGACAGAGCTGCAGTCGTAATGAATTGGCTCTGGCAGCATCACTCAGCCTATAAGTTCTTTCTCTCCCCCTTCCTCCCCCACTTCTCTCTCCCTCTCTCCCAGCAACACTTTCTTCCAACTGCCTCTCAATAAACACGCCCTCGTTAGGGCCTCGCTCGCTAATCACCGCTCTTCATTACAGCCGTGTTCGCTTAACTAGGCGCTTTCATTACAACTGCTGTGCCTGCAGAACGCCAAGCTACCTGCATTTGCCAGTTTCCTCTCTCCATTACTGTTGGGCCACATTCACAAACTGACTAATTATCTCAGAGTCACCCAATCGCATTTTGTTTAGGTAAAGGAGTCCTCTGCTCCACACAAATGAATCAGGTCCATAACAGTTTCAGCACCGACTAATGCATCTTTACAGGCCTCTGAAGATGGATAAAAATGAAAGGTTGATGGTTATTGTCATATGGTTCATTTGTGCCATATTTATTTTCATATTTTACCTTTAAAGGTGATGTTTCTGTCCAAGAGGGACACTAGTAACTACAATGGCAGATAAGCTTTGACTAACTTTTGAAGCTGAGTTGATTACAGTAACCCTATGTAATCAAATCTTTAGTTCAAATCAACAGTTTCCAAGCGTATTGCATGATGTAATAACAAGCACACATTTGCAACCATGTACATGCATTTAAAAGTACAAACACACAACTTCACAATCACTTTACCTCCATGCCAAATTTCAGCCACCTAGAAAGAAAACTGCAGCCACCAAATGGTAGGGACATTTTTGTGGACCGACTTGTTCCCTGCTCTACGAGAACAGGTTCATGAGTTTGGTACAATAATCCATTTAGAAGTTTTTCATTATTCATTATTCTTAACCCCTTATCAGAAGTTAGGTCAGAGCCAATCCCAGCTGGCCATGGGCGAGAGGTGGGATACACCCTGGACAGGTCACAACCATTCACACTCTCATTCACACCTATGGGCAAGTTGTGTGCCTTTTTGTTATTGGCCACTAGCACTCCCCCTTTTTGCCGATCAGCATTGTTGATCAGCTGTCTGTATATTCTTGCCCAACCATTCCACCAAATCTTGTCTTCAAGTCTGTGAATCCATTCGGTATATTTGCCATATATACTTGACCTCCAAGTCAAATTTCAGCCTCCTAGAGTAAAAACTTAGGCCGCTAGAGGGTGCAAAAAGTTTGTGGACCTACTGACTGACAGAGTGACCTGTAGAGCTAACACAGGATAAATGTTTGTCTTTAACATCTTCTCTCCTGCAGAGAGATCTTTGCAGTGTATGGCCATCACTTCCAGCTCCACAATGACAACAACTCGTCTTTTACAGATCACTTTACTAAACTTTACCAAAGTGAATGTATTTGCACCTGCCTGCTGCTTTTGTGCAACATTTATTTTTGAGGCCATGTTGGTAGATCTGGCCTTCAGCATCTGAGCCAGACGAAACCTTCAGATTTCTGAGAAATGCATTGTACACTTTCTTCCATTTGAACTGGACAGCCTACAGAGGAGCAGAACTGGCTGAGGACCTGAAGCCTCTGGGCAACATCACTGACCTTTAGGTGGAGAAAGCCCCTGCTCCTGTAGTGGAGGAACCCCACTGGTTGCTGCAGAGCCACCCGACCCAGTGATAAAGGAAACCAAAGTGGCGGGGGGCTCTGAAAGGGCACACAATGTCGATACAGGAGGAGGAGTGGTCTTCTGGTCCCCCACCAGCACACTGAAGATGAACACACTTGGGGTCTGTAGGTCTTTATCTGAGTGTCTTGAATCTTTGCCCTTTGTGTGCATTGTGTGGTGACTGAATGTGATCCGATGTCACAATCAGGTCTGAATGAACTTCACGCCTGATGACAGCTGATGCAGATAGCACTTTTCTTTCACTGAAATAGGTTGAGCCTTTTGAGAGCTTGAGAGCTTTTCTAGATTGCTGTATAACATTCAGTGTACTTGCGGGTGTTTAGGTGTTCAGCTGGATTTTGAACAGGCAAAAGGGAACATTTGTGAACCACCATGTCTCACACCCAGCGCACAGCGTCAATTAAATGTAAAGAACTTATTGATATATTGAAGCTTGTTTTAGCAGGATGTTTTCATGAACAGTTCATTGTTATTCCTTCATAAAGTAAAGCTCGGAATGATGTTCATATCCCATCTCATATTTTCCACCTACATTCTGTACAGAGTACAGAAACATTTAGGATACTTAGGACATAAACAAACCCTGGACTTTGACCCACAACACCAGTGTTCGTGTCCCATTAGGAACCAGTCATGTATGGAAAAACCATAAACCTGATTCTTTTCCAAACCTTACACAAGTAGTCTTGTTTTCCAAACTTAAACAAGTGGTTCTGTGTCACACTGTAAGCAATGTGACACAAAAACAACGACTGTTATTTCATAGGATACCAAACAAACTATGTTGCATACATTTCTGTAAGAAATCCCACAGAGAATACACCGGTTTGAGAGCAAAACTATAATAATACCAAATTAAGTTACCCGGTTGATATTTAGGAGCATGATCAAACTTTTTTGTCCCCTACTTTTAAAGATTATGCGTTTTCTGTTGCACAATATAAACATATGTACCTTTACACTTCTGAATCAAACACTTGCTTCTTCTTCTGTGTGTCAGTGCTTTTGATGGTAGCCATTCTTCTGATCTTGTCATTTGCTCTTTTATAAGGACATTGATTCTGTAGGTCAGGTTTGCTGACCAGTCCCCTCCCCCCCTCAGAGACTCTTTCATGTTCCCAGCAGCAACCTGACACCTGCTCTGGACCCCAGCAGTCAGCTTCCATAATCCATACATCACACACACACACACACACACACACATAGACTCACACACACACAGAAACACGTATAATTGCAAATAGGCACACATATGGGCATGTCCACATCTGCAAACACACCTTCGACATCCAAACACACACCACGACATGCAGACATTCCATTATTATTGACACTTGCTGGACATCAATATTTTGGGACAAATTGCCAGGTTGTTGTGGTGTTTGGAGTGTTTGAACACACTCAAAGCAATTCTCTTCACACTATGCTGCCAACAGGCTGTATGGCTTCAGAATAACACGACTTTACAGGCCATCATCTTTTTATTTTTTTTTACAATGTTCAATCAGTCAATTGAATCTGTGTCGACCTGTCCTGAAGGTACTCATCCACTGCATGCTGGGATCGACTGTGAATGGAAATATGTGCAAACTGTGAGAGCTTGTAGAATATGATGTGAAAACTCATAGAACAAAGATCTGAAGTTGTATGTTTAAGTGCAACTTCTGTAACACCTTCATCACAAAATAAGGGTGGGCAGATCTGTCACTATGTGACGCGAGAGAGCACATTAATGAAGTCACAGTGAGGTTTTAATGCTTGCACTGTAAAATGTGCCCAAGAAAAAAAAAGGTGGATCATAAGTTTGCAGACACATTTGTAATGATTTACAAATGTAAGTGACAAACTGGTATAGAGATTTTTATTGATACATATATACATTATTGATACATATATACATTCATATTTCCATCAATATGAATGTATTGATGGAAAATTATTCTGAATCTCACAATATCATGAAGTTCACTGATAAAAAAATAAATAATTTAAAATATAATAATAAGTTATATTATTTATAGATATTTGTTTTTTTTTATTTAGACATCTTATATTTAGACATCTTATATTTATTCCTTTTTTTTAAACAAATAAGTTGAAATGCTTAAAATGTCCATGTTAAGTGCTACCATGTGGATACTATTTATAGTTCAAATTATTTGACATGACATGAAATGTATTTACTTTTTGTAGTTACCTCTTTAGATAATTTGTCTATTGTTGGCATCAGAGTCTATACCTTCCATGCACTGGATTAAAATAGCCTACATATGCAGAAGGACTTCACAGGAAATGATACGAGACATAAAGCAGTGTTACAATTTCTCATTCCACATCAGCCCTCTTTAAACTCTCTGCAGATGTTTCACAGCTGTATTATGTTACTGTTTACATACGGCTGCTGTCACAGGAAATGCAATGTGTTTCCACAGACCATTCATTCATTCATCATGATCATCAGTCATCGATCATTTTAATTGTTGCAAGGGAGTGACAGAACAAGCAGGATCATAATGAGATATTACGT
This sequence comes from Serranus cabrilla, assembly GCA_903364295.1. NCBI lineage: Eukaryota > Metazoa > Chordata > Actinopteri > Perciformes > Serranidae > Serranus > Serranus cabrilla. The sequence continues at coordinate 180,559 of CAFUXE010000783.1, read as the reverse complement.
TAGAAAACAGAAAGAACTCAAGTATAAAGCTGAAAGTAGGTCAGCAGAGTAGAAAGTAAACATCCACCTCTAATGTCCACATCCTTCATTCTACCTGCCTATCACAATGCATTGTCTACTTTTATAGGTATGAATAGAAAGTTTATTATACCCGAATGTTTTTTAACATAAAAAGCACATTTTGCATCTTTTTTAATAGATTTTCTAATCAAGGTAAACCCTGTGAACTAACCTGCAGTAACTGGAGTCACAACACATTGTTTCTCTGCAGAAAGCTCTTTAGCTCATGATGTAGTGTTTTTAGAGACTTGGTGCGCAGAGAGACTTGACATTTCTCAGTGGTGATTTGTCCTGCACTCTCTACCATCATTCTTAAAAAGAACTCCTCCAGTTGAACAGGTGAGTAAAATGTTATTGTAACACAAATATGTGTAATCAGGACCTGGGTTATCACTGCGACGGATACAAATAGTTGGTAATGATATGTGCATCTCTGGTATAACATTAATCAGCTCCCGAGGAAGAAAAACCCCAAGAAGAGTGCAGGAAGTGATAGCTGTGGGAGAGAAGAAGACTTGTCTCATTGTTAGCTAATTGTGTCTTTAACCAGACTTTCCGGTGGTGGAGCAGGTGTGGAGCAGGGAGTCTTCATGCTGATGGTCTTCCAGCGGGTCCATATATGAAGTACCTTGTTAAGCTAAAGTGGTCGATAGAGTCAACGGTGTTTGTGTGTCCTCATTAGCTGCAGGATGTCCCTCAGTAGGAGAGGGGAGGTAAGGAGGCCCTCATCGATGATGAGGTTGTGCATGTGTGTGAGCGTTTGTGTGTGTGAACCATCACATTGATCGATCCCACTCATAATCTCCCATGACCCCCTAGGCAGCATGAATTACACCAGTGGGCAGTGTTTTCTGTGTGTGTATGTGTTTGTGAGGCTGAGAGAGTAGGGGGTGGGGGTCTCTATAATTACAGCAGATGGAGATGGTATCTGAGGGACCTGCACACAGGGGAAGCTGAGTGAGGGCAAGTGGATTAAGAGAAAGAAGAAGTGTGAAGGAGTTCCTCTGCTCTGCTTTACAAAACAGCAGGAATGATTCTTGTTCTCATGGCATTTCCACACCCATAGTTAATTTGCTCTGGTCCGACTCAATTGATAAGTTTGTAAAGTTGGAGCTTATTTCTCTAGTTTGCTGTCTTGTCACACAGTGAAAAATACAACCGAACCAAATAGCTTCACTACAAACCCTCCTGGAACATTCATTCTGCTTCTTGGGCAGATGTGTTCGGGGCAGGAGCAAGAAAGTAAATACAGGAAGAAGGTCCTGTGTTCTGGACAAGTGTATTTTTCTGTGAGAAAACCTTTTTTTTTTTTCTGCTGCTAGTTGTTGGTACAACTACCAAGCTGCTACAGTTTGTTCGCTCGAATTTGTGATAGTTAGGTCTGTTTAAGGTCAGATCCTGTTCCCTTCACACACAAAAGCACTCCAAGGTCACCTTCTCAAAGGCTCTTGGTCCAAACCTGAGTGCAATTACTGTGTCACACCTGCCTAGACAAAATGATCCAATCATCCAAATAAAACTGAGCTAAAAAGCACAGGTGGGAAAACAGCCTGAAAAAAAATAACTAAACCATCTGGACAAGCACAGCATGCAGGTGATGAGGTCTGCGTGTCGTCAGTTCGCTATTCAATTGATTTACAGAATGTGTTGACTGTATAAGAAGAAATGTAGCGATGCTACAGCTAAAGGCAGAGCATAACAAAATGCTAACAAATGTTTATATGAATGTAAAATGCATGTGACAAGGTATCAAAACATGAGCATTAAAATTTATTTTGCAGTACATGCATTCAACAAAGTGACCAAATGACAGGTTTCGTGATTTCTCGCCATGTTCTGCCTCCTGCATGCTTTACTCAGGTCCCAGCCCTCACCTATACCAAACATAGCATTTCCAGTAAGTGAGGTCATGTCTGACACAGAAAATCCCCTGTAGTGTTCAACATTTGTATATGGGCAACTCTTGAAACTGTCTGAACCTGATGCTCTGGACACCTTCTCAGTTCATATGAGAAAACAGCTTTACAGTAGTTTGCTAATAAACACTAAACACAAAGTACAACCATGGCTGATGGACTGGTGGTTAGTTTTGCTTAAAAATGGTTAATTTCGGTTAATGGTGGTGGCAGATTAATGTTAGAACACCAACTCAGTTGTTACAATTCATCTTGGAGGGAACATGTTTGTACCAAAATTCCTGTCAGTCCATCCAAAACCAACAACCAACAACAACCAGCAAACCGATATTGCCATCCATAGAGCTATGCACGGCTAAAAAGTGTAGCTGTAATTCATGGTAGTTTTAAGTTAAGAAAAAATGGAAAATATCTTATAGGCCAATCAGAAAAACCTTTCAGCTGCATTGAGAATCAAGTACTGAATTACATCTCTGCATTTAGTTATATCTCTCAGATAAAAAGCTGCTCTGTGACTACAGAACTGGGAAAAACAACCATTTACTTTTTTAGGAAAACACAATTAACACTTCCATTATAATTAGACTTTGTGGTATACTTAACCCAGTACTCAGAGACAATGAGAGAATTTGATTCAACTCCTAGATTTCCAGCATTACAAGCATCCAACAGCAAATAAGGCACAAATAGTTCAAATTAAAAGTGAACAGCCAGCTAACAAGGGGTTAGCTTTCGTATAGTTTGTTTTTTATGAGACAACCACAAGATCACATCTTCTCCTTCAGTCCTTCAGCCCTTCCTGTTAATTTTCTTGGGGAGGAAAGAGGTTGGAGTTATATGAAGGTTGTCATATGAGTCGGCTCATACATCAAACCAGATGACCTTAGCCTTGGTGACAGTCAGGACAGGACGAGTGTGAGAGTACAAGTGTGTGTTCAGGTATTAATGTGTACGGTCCAACACATAACAGATATACCATGTACATGTGTCCTGGTTTTCACATCATTTGGCTTGTTTTTCTATGTTGCACTCAACTCACCTACAGTTTTTTTCTGAGCTTGCTTATTTCTGCACATCTACACTGAATATGCTAATCAGAACGGTGAGCAAAACCAGGAAGCTGTGGGTGCGCTAAGGGATATCCTCGGGTATAGGATTACACTGGCTGAAGATTATTATTGATTTGCTCATGGAGCTGTCAGTCTCCGCTCAGCTACCAGGAGCAGGGTGACAGACAGGGACAGGGTTGGGTGGCCCGCAGCCAACCAGGAGGAACCACTCTGCTGGATGTGCTGGGAAGATGGAGGGAGATTGAGAGAAGGATAACACAGAGGGATAAGGGTAATTGATGATTGTTTCAGCAGTGCAGTGGGAGGAGGGAGAGGAGAGAGAGAGACATACACAGAGGAAGAGAGAGAGAGAGAGAGAGAGAGGCTGATGAATGGGAGATAGAAGAGAAATGACTGAGAGCAGAGAAAGGTAGGTGATGAGACAGATAGACTGTTGGTGTATCTTCCCTGGATGTGAAGAGGATCATTCAGCAGAACAAAAATGTAGGATTCTACATATTTTAATCATGTTTTAATTAGTCATGAGGAGGACCAGGACTACCCCATACTGGGCTCCTGAAATGGAAAACAGTCATTATCAAGATTATTGATCACCCCATACATTTCTCCACATGGCAAAATGTCTACTGTGGGTTTTAATAATGTGCATTTTTGATAAAAACCTTTAGCAGGCCAACACTGAGGTGCAAGTAACTGCAGTTCCTCAAATGGCCACTTGAGGCTGGCTCCAAAGCTGAATCAGTCCCCATGTTAAAATGCCCAGCTTTGGAGAGTTCAGGCACTGCCAAGATACAGAGGGCCAAAGCCACCACACTGAGCTTCACAATGGCTCTGTAGAAACCTAGACCATAGAGAGCTATGGTTGAATCAGGCTGGTAGCATGGGGGGCTTCCCAACCCTCACAATTTTCCTGAGAAGAAAGTGGAGAGTCCCACTTTCATTGACCTCCCGTGGTTGGAATTTCTCTCGATTTATGACAAATTTAGATTATCACAACCTGTTTCTGGAGCTGTGCAGCATTCATCTTCTGTGGTTTCTGTGCACTAGGGCCAGCAGAGCCTCACTGGACTTTTGGGCAAAAGGAGACCTGATGCGGTGGTGCACAGTGGTCAAAGATGGCCATGTTCTTGGAAGAAAATAACATTTCTTTCTTGTTTTCTGATGAATAAACATGTCCTGAAAGGACTTGTGTCTGGATTCAGACACTGCAAAGTAATTCTTGTGTGGGAGAACAAAGGCATCTCAAATAGTTAAAGGCATGCCCAATGCTATTCCAAAATACCCACATATGCAAGAGCAGTCTAGCATACCCTTTGAAGAAAATAGTAAAATATTTATTTTGCAACTCACTTATTGAAACTTCTAGGAGTCTGACAGCAAACATGTTTCCATGCAAGCATAATCAAACGAGCACTCAGACATTCAAGCGTGTGTCAGACATTCAAACTTGCAAACAAACAAACAAAGCAGCCATGAAAATATGCTGGCCCATAAACCTTTAAGTGAGAGAGACGTCTCACCCAGACAACTTTTAACGTGGTATGATTGTTGGTGCCAGACAGCGCCGCTGCTCCGTCTCAGGAAACAGACACCCTAATTGAATTTTCATGCACTAAAGTGTCTCGTTTTCTAAAAGAGAAACACGTAGTTAGCTGCTATGGACCTTTTATTGTATATATTTGTGTATATTACACAGACGGCATACATTGACATTTGAAGCATTCAGCTGATGCTCTTTCCTTCAGTGAGATTACAATGAATGTAAAAGTAAAGAAGACTTGCAGGTATGACATATTAAAAGGAATGACACCTTTTCCCTGTGTGTGTAAATCTAGTTTGTGTGATGCCTCCTGTATCTCTAGAAGCTCAACACTTGCACAGAAGCACTTTAATCAACCGTCATCTACTGATGGGCAACAACACACAATGGCAGAAATACACACGCAGGCTTACAGACCAGACACACACACTACAAGTTTATTTTTCTTACTCTTTTTTTAATTCTGGCTTTGCCTTGACTCACATACTCAATCTCTATGTGTCTCGTTCTCCCACTTGCTTTTTCGCACACAAACACACGCATACAAACATACACACACAATGATTTGCTCAGAGTGCAGACGCAGGCAGAAACAGTCACTCTGAGATTATTAGACATTGCACTTTAGAAAGCCAGATGATTCATGTTTTATTTGAGAACCATAAAACAATAAAGTATGATTGCCGCGCCGGCTCCTGCTGCAGCTTCCTGTTGCGGGACAAGACGCAGGCCAATAAATGACAGCGTTGATTTCTGCTCACACATTACTCTTTGCCATGTAACATTATCCATATTCATCTGTAGAGACACTGTGAAAAGGGCTTTAATAAAGCACTGACACATGTATTACACTAATGAGCCATGGTGAACATACAAGTCACGCATGAAAAGAAATGCTTACACCAGTGCACATCTGAACTTCTGTTTGTTCTTTATTTAATGGGTTGTTGTGGATGTGGATGTATTGAGAATGGAGACCTAAAGAAAGTGTGAGCTTGATGTTAGTAAAGTGGGTTTGTCAGAGGTATGCCAAGAATATCCTGGACAAAGAAGGAAAGGGCATCATTTACCTCAAACTAAGTGCTTGACCAGGTGAGGGGAGGTGAGAAGGTATGCAGGCTTGGAGCTTAAAATAAGCTCTCCTTTTCATTGTAGACACAACTACTGCCATTTCTTTTCCCGTGTGCATCTGAGTGCAACACTGTGGATGCCTTTTAGGAGAGACTGTCTGAAAGTGTGCACTGTTATCCCCATTCGTATGATTCACGGCGTCTCCCCCATCTCTTATGACCTCAGGCTTTTTGCCGGCCCTCGAGTGTGGCCATTCGGAAGAGCTATAAACACGTCTGCCTTTAGACATGGTCAGATGACTCACCGCACAAAGTTTGTTTCAAGCATACCCTGACCTTATGTTGTAATTTCAACAGGTATAGGTGCCATTTATTTCCACACAGAGTGACCCTTAATTCCAGGTATTTGGTGCTGTGGATGAGAAAAAAATATATATATACGTTTTCAATGTAAATATAAAACTGAGTGTCCTGCGAGTCCCTCCCTTTGAAACTGTTGGCCATCCTGACCTACTTTGGCAGGACGGTGTGGTTGGGGGGCCAGGTTGCCCCAATGAGTGCGAGCTACCTCCATTAATACTGTGACTCTGTCAGCACCGTTGCCGTTGTTAACACTGTTGGCAGTCCTAGCACTGCAAGTCGCCGCCACTTACAACACATGCACAGCGTAACTGGAGCTCCAGTGTTGGAGGGCTGTGGCAGACGGAGTTAGAAAGAAAGGGTTGGTTTCGCTCAGCTGCTCACTGGGCGTTCTCTGCCCTGTGATCATGCACCACCTGTTGAGCCCTTCCTGTGTTGTACCTCAATGATATGACCAATCCTAACCCCAAACTGAATGTCAATCAGACTCCAGTGCGAGCCATGTGGACGCAACCCCAGCCATGACTGTGAATTTTTATTCTGGAACGTGTGTGCAGCACCTTTAACAGGTGCCATTTCACAGCTATTGGACAATAAAAAATGGTTTATCCTATGTAACCATCTGACCAATGAGACAAGGGAGCTCATTACCTCATTGTTTTTCGGGTAGCCTAGTGCAGATTTACATTAGAAAGTATTTTAATTACAATGACATGTATATATCTACATATATAAATCTACTTAAAAGACACATTTGTCATTCATTCCTCTGGAAATCGTGGGGTGTAACCCTCACATCTTTCTTAGTTACAGCAATGTAAAACACACCAAAG
>CAFUXE010000783.1:156911-169582 GCA_903364295.1 Serranus cabrilla | reverse complement strand
CGGCCCCCCCGCCCCTCAAGCCTCGAGGCAGCCAGCAGGGCCACTGGGCCAAGGCCAGTCCAGCCCTTTAGCCACAGAGATGGGCTCGGACGCCCCAGGGGACCCAAGAGGGAGCTGCCGGGGCCTGAGCCGTGGTCAGCTACAGGGTGGGACAAAGAGAGGGGATGCTGCAATCTGACCCTGTCACTCACACAGTGGAAGAAGGGTTGAGGGAGAGAGCAGAAGTAAAGGAGAGAAAATAGAGAGAGAGGAAGACGGGGGGAGGCGGACAAAGATAGGGAGCACGACAGAGGTCCAGGATCCATCAATACAGTAAAAAGAAAGAAAGGAAAAACATTCAGGCCAGGAATTATTTTGGGTCGGTACGAAAAAACCTCGCCACTTTGCAGATTGGGTGTTTAGTGTAAAAACCCAAGGTCTAAAGCACGGCTGCAGTCTGGGCGCTGAAAAGCCATTCTCTGAATTCTGTTCTTTAAATGGGGAGAAATATTGATCTGGCTCAGCTGGCCCTGTAGTGCTCTGTGTGCATGTGTGTGAGAGTGTGTGTGTGATTCTTTGTCTTTTAGGACCCAGTGGGGGTGGCGGTGGGGTGTTACCATGGATACGGCCTCACCCCCCCCACCCACCCCCACTATCCCAACACACGCACACATATATACACACATACATACATGAACGGCTCCAACCAAGGCTGTAGGTGTAAAACACACACACTCACACATTCACGCACACACTTTTTTTAAGGCCTCTAGTCAAAAGATGTAGAAATTTCTAAAGGCGTTTTCAGACGTGTCACACTCCTGGACGTACAGATAAGGATAAAAACTGCACCCTGAGGCTGCACAGATCACACACACACACACACACTTACACACATGCAGTAAGATCCAAGGAAACAGACAATCACGGTGAAAAAAACTGCAGAACACTAATGTGCGACACAGACTCATCGCTCATCATTTCCTTTCAATTTACCCTCTTTGTCTCTTCCACCCTCAACACACTCCTCCTTCTCTTTCACACACACACACACCATAGTGCCGTGTCCATGATATCCACATTTCTTCTACCTTTACCCATTTACTTGCATGTAGAAACACACACATACACACAAAGCCATGTATTTTTACAAATGCAAACAAGCACCGTGGAACACAAACACACACCTGTCTTGTAGGAATGAGACATGAGGAGAGGAGATCAGAGTGGTTTACTGCCAGGTAACTGATATAAATACCCCTCATTACAATGGTGACAGGGGCTTCTTCTCTCCTCTGGCAAAATAGCATCATTAAGGACACACACACAGAGCGAACCTGCAGATAAACAAAGACCCACACACACAGACAAAAAGGCAGCTGACATACTGCAGATGCAGGTATACAAATGCAGAAACATGTGGAGGAAAATACCAACGCAGCTCACTCATAAAAGTACCCACATCTCCATATGAACACACACACATATACAAACAGATAAATATGGAGGGCCTTGCTCTTTTTCCTAAATGATGATGACGATGTTGATAATGATAGATCGTGGAGGGTTTCATAGGGTCGTTATAAGGCAGGAAGTCGCAGTGCTAGCCGACACAGGGAGATCAATACGCCCAGGGTCAGTTACAATATTTAGGGTTGCATGACTCCAGGACCAAAATAAATCAGGATGTGAAATATTGTTGGGGTGGATGCCGGGATGGGCCTACGACTGAAACGAGTACGAGTGGAGGAGAGGGAAGAAATGAGAAGAGGAGAGACAGACAGGGAGTGTTGAAAGATGGAAAATGAGAAAATCAAACAGATATTGTACAATGTAGGACAGCTGTGTGTGATTTAGGTTGATGTTTGGCATGCAGGATGTGAAAAGGCGTCATGATATCAGTTAAAACAAAGTGTGAAAGGTCATATTTATTATCAAATGTACATGAGACAGTTTCCACCAATGCATGATTCTAAACTCATAAAAGCAAAAGCAATCATAAAGACACACCGTCACATATTCACACACATATTTATACGATACATATTATATAACATCATTATTAATTACACGAAATGCTTTAGACATGTTTGCAATGTATATATGCTAAATAACCTGCAATTAAACATTGTTCCTTTGAAATGTAATAGGTTGCAAATTTCTAGTTAGCCTGATAAAAATGTAACGAGTAATGTAACTGTTTTAATTATATCAAAGTAATGTAACCTATTACATTTGATCATTTTTTGACAACTTTAATAACAAATGTTGAAAACTGTGCAGTAATGCTGGAAGGTTCTAAAAGCATGTGTTTAAACCAACCCAACACAACAGTCCTCAACACAATACAGTCTCTGGGTCAGAGCCCTTTTCAGATTTCACAGGAAAAATGTTGTTGAATTTCCAGCACTGAAAGGCTTCTTATCCAACAGCTTGGCCCCCTGTGTTGGTGAGGTCGGCTGGTTGCAGCCATGGCAGACTCAGGTTGCTTTGAGCGAGGTGCATTGATTTCATTGGAGGATGAGATGCCTTGAAAATTCAGACAAGGACCGTTCAAAAGCAGCACTCAGACTGTGAGCCCATAATGCCAAATGAACGGAGCGTGTCTGGAGGTAAAGACGGCTCCGTCCTTCTCTTATTGGTGTCAGATGTGTCCCAGTTTTGCTTTCCCACATTGTCCAGACGTAAAAATGTGTTTTTCACAATGAAAAGATTCAGTGCAACAGAATGAATGTTGTATTCTACAAATTAGCTTTTTACTTAAAATAATTAGTAATCACAAAGATGTTTATTAGTAACTGCAATTTTCTCATAAATTGTAACACATTACGTTTATTTGTAATTAAATAAACGTAGATCTGTCACATCGAACTCCCCAATGTGCATATAATATATGACATGTACATTGAATCATTATTTAGGATTAATCTAACTCATAAATCATTCAACATCTTCCTGCAATGCAAGTGAGCATAAAATAAAGTTAACTGATTAGAATAGAGAGTAGAAGCATTTTACTCACAGAAAACACTTTGTTGGTGAAGTAACTCAAATCTGATTACATATTGTAAACTCATTGCGCTCCCTGCGACTGCTCCTGCACCTATTAGATCATATCTCACTTATTAATTTCTCAGATGAGGAGATTTGCTGTTTTGCTGAGTAATGCCGCCGCTGTCCAAATGGACGGTGCACACAACAGCAGAGGGAAGACAGATGAGCAAGGAAAGAGAGCAATTGTATTTCCTCTTTATAATAAAGCTTTTAAACTTTTAGCTGATTCCCCTCTTCTGTCTGGGTGCAGCAGGAGGAGAGGGTGAGGAGAGAGTGATAGATGGAGCCACAGATATGTCGTTTAAGGCAAACGCCGGAGCAGAGAAAGCTGCTGTTTAGGTCGTAACTGTTAAGACTGTTTACAGACGCTGTGCTTCCCATTTGTCGTTGACTGATTGTCGATTCACTGCCCCCACAGAATTATATCCCTTTCTCTTTGGTATGCAGCAGCGTGGCTCCAAACAAAAAAATGTATTAGCTTATAATAGACTCCTCTGATGCTTCTGTGTGTGTGCGCTTGCACGTGCATTCATATGCAGGCGTGTGTTTCTGTTTGTGTGTGTGTGTGTGTGTTTGCGTAATTGATTGGGGATTTCTGGGTCTATTCAAGAAGAGCTGACCTCTGACCTTCTTAACAAGTAGCAGCTCCGCCCCCCTCTGGCCTCCAGTCTCTCGATCTCACAGTGTGTTAAAAGAAATTAGTCACACACTTAACCACGCACATCCTGCCCATTGTTAAGTGACTCCTAAAGTGTGTCAAAGAGGTTTCATGGTAGCCTTAAACAGCTCTCGCCTCCCTCCCAGGCAGCAGGCACGCTCAGGTTCAACACACAAACCCTTGAAACACTGGATCCGAGGCACTCAACCTTGGCCCGTGACCCTTAAAAACTAAACGGATGGCTCCTGGTAAACTCACACACAGTGAATGTGGTGCCTCTAATTTCCTATTTTCTGACCATCGCACAAGAAGGACAACCTACAAAATGATTATTTGGAATAACACTTCAGTGCAATCTTGTGGCAACCTCTTGGCAGGTGCAAAAATAAGAGTCATAAGCTAATCATACTGATTACATAATGACCTTTCATATTTCTTGTATTTCTAAATCAGTGAATTTTTATTCACTATATTTCACTAGGACATCCATTAAATATTGATACAGCTTTCCAGGTAAACATACTGTATAATGCAATTAAAGGGAAATGGTTTTCAAGTTCAGTTTATTCATCATGAATGGTAAAATAATCATTTGTAAAAAATATTTCTACAATGTTCACTAAAAAAGAGCTCTCCAATAAAAAAAATAATTAATTAATAAATCAATTAAAATTAAAACCCTGATGATTCCATAAGATTAACCTTTGATTGAACTTGAAAGCTACATTTTTTTAAAACAGAGAGCCATTGTTGTCAGGGGTTTGGAAGACATGGATGCTTATCAGGCATGGAGCTTTATGATAGTGTGATATAAATCACTTGACTATTCATTTAAAACATATATAGTAACCAACTGCACTTGTGTTTAGTTTTCACAGTCCTTTGTAGATCTGTTAAACTGGCCCCATAACACTGAAAACAGCTTCTGCAGATGTGGGTTCTAAGACGAGGCTAAAGCTTTTTGAGCTGTAATTTGAGAAAGTTTGCGACCAGACTGCCATTTTTTTTTCCCCGCTTGAAAACAAACCAAGCACCGCCCTGATTTGCATGTGTCACTCAGCACTACGTCACATGTTTTGTTGCTATGATTGGTTGTAGGTCTATTTTCAAATCAGTCTGACAGTGTTTGGAGGGTGCACTCCACAACAAAACTGTTCAAACTACCAGAATCATCCCAATGTGTTATGTTCATATTAAAGCATCTTCTGAGTAATTTATGGATCTGTTTAAAAACAAACAAATAAAACATCAGTGAAATTCAGTTCAACTCAAACTCATTATTCTGTATCGGGGGAAGTTAATGTCAGTGGTTTGGCTCATGACTGTATTTTCGACTGATTGGCAACAATTGCATAATGTAGTGTGATACAGGGCTTAAAGGAATATGTGGAAACACATGTAGCTTTTATTTTTAAGCATGTTTACAACAGAGAGATGACAGGAAATGAGAAGGATGTAGGATCTAATGAGGGATGTTGCAGTTCACAGTCAGTGTGTTAACACCTATAGCACAGGGGCGTCCCAATCAATGTGTGAAGCATGATCCACAGAATTAGTTTTTTGTTTTTTAATTAACCTTATACAAAAAGAAATCAACATAAAATGTTTCTGTGTGTGTGTGTGTGTGTACAAATGTGTGATTGTGTAAAATTGTGATCAACACACATGATCACGCACACGCACGGTGATTGAAAGTGTCTGCCGATTATTGATTTCCTGCAGAGAAGTTGCTAAAAGTCTCGCAGCTAATCCTGGCGGGCCGAACACGCTGTAGATAATGACGTGTAATGAGCTAATGAATTGCTGAAATATTTAGTAGAGTCTCAATAAGGTTGCACTATTAGAGGTGGGAGAGGTCATTAGAGGACCGTCTGAGGGACGGCCCTTCGATTAGTAACACCCAGGGCCCTCGTGTCTGTCTCAGAGCTGCACACACACACATACACACACAGGTACATGTATGGATAAAAGCATACGCACCTACATGTAGACACGCTCATGGTCAAACCCACACACACACACACACACGAAAGAGAAGGGACGAGAAAGCACGGCTGTTAGTATTAGGAGTTGGACCATTGATCGGTCAGCTTTTAAGAGAGTGACCTTTTGCAGAGGGCTCTACTGGCCTTGATAAATCTGATCTGGGGGCCATCTGTGTCTGGGTGGGAGCAGCCTCTCTAGGATGGGACCCCAGAGAGGAGAGGAGAGGAGAAAAAGAGGAGAGGAGGGGATAGAAAGGCAACGCGGGAGAGGACAGGAGCAGCAGAAGTGGAGGAAAGACGGGAAAGGATAGGAAGACATGGAGTAAGAGAGGAAAGGTCAAGGGGAGAAGAAAATTGAGGAGACGAGGGGAGCAGAAAGGCTAAGAAAATATAGTCGATGGGAGGACGGGGAGGGGGGAGAAAAATGAAAGAAGAAAGGAAAGGAAACAGCGGAGAGGACTAGTTGTTTGTTACAGACAGCTAACGAGTAGCTGGACAGCAGCCATTATTTCTACATGTGCAGTACGTCTCTGACAGTCTGCTCATCTGCCTTGCAGTTGATAAAGACTCTGTAGAAAGCCATGTAATAGGCTATCAATGCAAACAGCTTAATTGCACAATGACTATTGACAATAGCTATAAACATCTCAAGAGTTTGCCGGAGCGCGCTAATAGAGATCAGATCGTCCAAGCTGCGACTTGTAATGCTTAAATTGCAGTCTATTTGTTTCTAAATACAAGCAGTAAAATGCAGTGAGTGCAAATGAAGCGGCTGTAAGTCACTGAACAGGTATCAAGCTTCTCACAGTGTGATGTTTTTAGGGAGTTGGGAATTTGAAATGGATTTAAAGAGCGCCATTAATGTTCTGAATGATTCAAAGCTATTTAAATTATTGAATGATTTCAAGTATGTTTATGGTTTTCCTGCCACATTGGAGCATGTATTTGAAAGTAAATTATGAATAAATCTGTGAACGGATGTGATTTACTCCTCTCTGTCAGCGTCTGTTATTGAGGTGCTCTTGAACGCAGCCGTAGCTGCCACAGAGCTCATGTCCTCTGTAATATTTCTGGGGGTTTGGGGGATTTAATGGCATGAAAGGGAGTTTCCTTTTCTGAGTTCTTTATGGCTGATTTTGGCTGAACCTGTTTTGTTTTTCAAGCAAAAACGAAATAAATGTTTTTCAAATGTTGTAAATTTGATATTGTCTCACAGAATTAAATAACTGGCAAAATGTAGGCTATTTAAAATGTAACAGCATAAAACATTCAGTAATGAATAAAACGTGAAAATTCATGATATTCATGCAAACATTTAAAGTAATAGTTCACCATTTTGGGAAGTACTTAGATTTCATAGCTGTTTTCTAGTAAAATATGAAGTAGATGGTCAGTTTGCTTCAAATCAAAAATACATTTCTAATCTTACATTTAGTTCCATTTGTCCATCTTGGTTGTTTTGGTGTTGGTGATATCTTTGTAGAGACGTCTGCTTTCTCTCAAATCTACCTTGAAAACTTTTCCTTTCACAGACCCTGTTTTCATAGAAACAGGGTCTGTGTATTATCTTGTGTGACCGGGTCAGGATTTCTAGAAATAGATATTGCTGTTAAGTTTTTCAGATGTATTTTTAGTTGCTCTACAGGCAAAGAGCTTTCAAGTTCCATTATATTCGAGAGAGGGCAGACATCTCTACTGAAAATATCTCCAACACTCTGCAACATGCACCAAAACAATTCAGATTTATTTATAGCACTACAGGTAAGAGGAAAAAAATCATGTGTTTTTGATTTTTGAGGTGCACTGTCCCTTTAAGCTGGCACCTTTTAGCTGCTCCTAGAGGTAGCAGCTCTAAATGTTTACTTACATAGATGCGCAGTGACTCCCAGATGGGGAAAATAGGGCAGTTTCCCCTGTTATGCCATGCTAAGGCAGTCAGCCACTGGTTATATCCAGTCAGTTCAGTCATAATAACAGCTGTAAGTAACCTAAAGTATTTTTTTAAAAATCCTGTTTGATCTCACCATCTCTGCTGTTTATCTCGAACAAATGACCTGATGTGTGAGCAGCTCAGCAACTATCTTCTTCTCATTCACTTTGTCATTTGCACCTCAAAGCACGTAGATAAGTCGTGCACACACACACACTTTGTCTATCACAAACACACACACACACCCTCCCATCAGGCTACAGCCTCACCTGCTGTAGTTACACCATGTTGACTAACAGCAAAACCAGCATGTTCCTTACAAGCCATCCACTCCCACTGTACCTTTAAAACTTAACCTTAACACACACACACTCAGACATAAACACACGCTCACATGCTCACACACACCATTACTCTTTCTTTCTCTCTATCTACTACGTTTAATTCCCTTTGGAAAAGACAGGTGCAAACGTTGATTGAGCCTGAGCCAGATTTAGCCCCAGCTCTCAGTGTGCGTCCAGCTGTACTCTCCAACCCACTGAGATCGATGTCCAGCCAGCCAGGCAGCCAGCAGGCAGGCAGCCAGGCAGGCAGCCAGTCAACCAGGCTGCACCCAGCGGGCAGAGGGGGCCTACGGCTTTTCCCTGGCCCCAGATACAGCCGCGCTTCACTGGGCTCATTGGGCAGACCTCAGCGGGGCATCACACAGTGCCAAGCCCTATCACTGCACCACTGATGCAGGATGTGCTGAAGGCAGGATAAGGGAGGGGACCCCCAAAAAGCCGGCCCGGACCTCCACCCATTTTCCCCTCACAGCTCCCGCTAAAACCACCTTTCCTCCCTTCTTTCCTGCAACCTTCTCAACGCCTCCACCTCTATTGAACCCTCGCTCCCTCCCTCCTCCTCTTCTCCCTTCCTCTCCTCGCTCCATCCATCTTGGAGCTACTTTGATTCAGGTCTCTCTCTTTTCCATCCTCCATCCTCCCAGCCCCAGCCGTTCTCCAGCCAACCACAGTTTCCTATTGATTTATTGATTGCTGTCTGCCTGTGGGAGAGCGGCCGCAGTCTCCCTCTCTCCCTCTGCTCTCCCCTGCATGGATTTGTCTTCCCTTTTCCCCTCCTTTCTTCTCCCTCTCTCCCTTCACCCTCTCCATCTCCCCATCGATGCAGCAGCTCTGAAACATGAATTAGAGAAAGCAGGGGAGTCCAATTTACCGGGAGAAATCGGATTCACCTTCTCCTACGCTCGTTTCTTCTTTCTCTCCCTCGCTCTCTTTCACTTATACCTGTCTTTCGCCTCCATTTTCTGGGGTCTCTTCTGTGTTTTGCTTTTGTCAGCCATTCATGTTTGTTGCATTTTCATTTGGATGCAGTTACAGATGAGCGTAAAAGCCAAGAAGCTGCCATTTGAAATGCTTTGTGTTACGTTTAAACCATAATAAGGAATCTTTTTACATTTAATTCAGTTGTTTCAAATACAGACTCCAGCTAATGGATTGCTGCAGTTATTTGGCTTTGGGGGGAGTTCGGATAGAGAATAAATACAAATCAAAACACAGAATTATCCCTCAAATTAAAAACAGTTGAATGTCCAGTGATACAGTTTCAGCAGCATGTTGTGTTGTGTCCCAGATAAGCTGTAACTTCAATTATCAAGCTCACAACAGCTCAGCCTCCCCAGTATTATATGAGCTTGTCTCTCAGGCTACAGAGAGGCACGGTCTTATAGCACACTGTCCCCTGAACTGCAGGTTAGCGCAGGTCACAGAGGAGAGCATCTGATTATCTGACCTCTCGGGTCAACCTGCAGCTCTCTGGGTTTGGAACAATAGGATCAGCTGTAATGGATGGACAGACAGAATGACAGGGAGAAAGAGAAAAGGACCTTCAATCTATCAAATTTACCGTGTGATGCCCGCTGAGGTGTAGGATGTTTGGATGTTGTAGTTAAACAGATCCCACTCATAGGAATGACATAAACACACATTTTGGGGGGTTACAAAATACAATTTCTCCGGCAATCTAATGATGTGTGTTTACGTCATACGCAGATAACTTTTCAAGAGGTATAACTACATGTGAGGCCGATGCAAAAGGAGCTTGTATATGTTCCCTCGGCCCTATGTTCCCACACAGGGCTAAAGGCTAATGCTAACAGCTGAATCAATTTATTTTGAGTACATACCACTGTCATCCAGCAGTCATCCAGACGCAGTTCCTGCAAAGGCGGTGAAATTCACTGAGCTGTGTGCACGTCTGGATGATGTTGTGAATCCAGCCAAGAGTGAGTTTGCTTTTCGGACAAATCTGTGACTTCCACAAGAGGTACAAAGCCTCATCAGTGGTTATATCGGCCACGGTTGAGGACAGAAAAAATCACAAAAAGAAATGTGTTGAATGAATAGATGAATAGAACACAAATGATCCCATGGTGAAACTTACACATTTCCATTTGGTGTGAACACAGTATAAGGGTTAGTGCACCAAAATTATAACAAAAAAAAAACAAAACTAGTAATTCACTTACATGGAGCAACGCCTGAGAGCTCCTTCAGGCAGTCAAAACCAAACACACAGCATCAAAAATGTCCCATCTCTCTCGCGCTGCCTTGCCAATGCTGCTGCTGCCCCACATCAGTCCTGCTGCCTGCTCTTTCAGCCCCAGCATCCACCTGCAATCATCACTCTCCAACATCTCATGTAAACTGCAGGGGATGATGAGGTCGGAGTCTAGACATCCAACTATAATGTTTTCAAACGTCTGAGTGAACTTCAGTAATACAGACAGTTTTTTGCTTTTGTTCGCAGAGGTTTTCAGGGACTTCACCTCAATTCACTGGAATTTCATTTGTGGGTCTCACAGCAACAAAATATGGCTTTTAAAAATGTCTAAAGCAGTATGCCAGCCACAACAATGACCCTGTTATGTTGGTTTTCCTCAAAACTCAGGGTGAACAGTTTTCATTGAGACTATTTTCTATTGAAGAAGTGGTCCCAGTGACATTTGTTGATAACACATTTTATCAAATAAACCAGAAGAGTCTGCAATGCTCTATTTAATTTTTTTTTACCCCTAAACTTACTCTACTTTAAATCCATTTCAAGTACTTTATACATGTAGAAAAATATTCTAGTCTGTACTAAAATAACTGTTTTGATAAATAGAGAACTTTACGGTTAATTATTTACTATCATGCATAAAAGTGCTTTAACTTTTAGTACTTTTAATACATTTGCCTGATAATACTTTCATTGTTTTTCTAAAATTCAATATAGAATATAAGAATTTTACTTGCAGTTGAGTATTATACCACTGAAATGAAGTAAGTAAGCTAAAATAAAGGCTCAGAATACTTTTCCCATCTGTGCTGTAGCTGCCAGAGTTGTCTCTGCTCGCTCCAGCTGCCAAAGAAAATTCACTGGAAATGATGTTTCTTGTCCAGGACAGGAATTCTATATAAGGACAAAATCCCAAATGGGGATGCCGGGGCTGAGGAGGAGGGGCCGGTAGTTGATGGTTGACAGTAGCTCTTCCAGAAAAGACTAGAGCGCTGGCATTGCCTCAGTGCACGGCGCTCTTTGTATTGATAAAATCCATACTCCTGAGATGCGTCTGTGTGCGACAGGGAGCGTGAGATTACTTTCCTGACTGGAACCTAGTTAATTCCACAGAGGAGAAGACACTCCACACCTGAGGCCCTGGAAGACACAGGGCACCGTCAGACAGACTGCAGGGGCAGGATACACACACACTCACACACACACACGACACTGTGGACAAACGCTAAATACCAAATAGAAATGTACTGCGTGCACGCACGCACACTTGCACGGTCCCCCGGTCTGACGCCACCACCCCTGAAGGAGCAGGGGGGTTAGGTGTCTGCAGGCCAGAGAGTGGCAGCACAAGGACAGACGTCTCCCTGGCTGTCTGGCTGCCGACAGGTCTGATCGATCAATATGCTGACTCTCTCTCTCTCCGCTCTTTTTCTCTCTTTTTTCTCCATCTTCATCTCTCCTTTACTCTCTTCCCTCATTAGCCTCCTTTTCCCATCTCTCACTGCTCTACGTCACATTTATCTGCCCCCTCTCTCTCTCTCACTCCTCCTCACTGACCCTGTAGAGTAACCCCTCCATCCACCCCCCCAATCCCACTGACCCAGCCCAAAACACCCCCCTCTCCTCCTCTCCCTCTCATTAAGCGTTCATCACTCACTTTCTCCGATGCTTCATCACTCTTTCTCCTTTATGTACAAACAAATGCACACTCAAGGCCCTCTGCCACCTGAGCCGGAGCACCTCGCACAATGCAAATTGATATTATTGACTGTAAGCTCCATCAGCAGAGCTTTGAAAATAAACAAACTGAAATAAACTTAAATGGTTCAGCTTTGCTCACACACCCAAAGACAAAGCTCAGCCCAAAAAAAAAAAAAAGAAAAACTCTGTGTAAGAGCTCTCAGGTGCCTACGTCCACATAATGATGTGTCTCAAGTGTCTTTTATATTCTGCAACACGCTGCAAACCTTCATATCTTTATGTCTTTAATGCAAGTTTTTGTAATATGTCTTTCTATCTTTATTTAAGCCAGTAGTCCCATCGAGATCAAAAAACACCTTCCTCAATAGAGCTCTGAAGGATGAAAGGAGGACAGGGCTAATAAGAGAACACAAAGTGAATATGAGAGTTTACAAAGTGTGGAGGATTAGATCTGACAGTTTTAACATTTTCAGTCATTGATGCCGGTGAAAAGGGCTTTTTCTGTGTTCAGAATGGATTTAAAGTTGGCATAAAGGTGGTGGATTTGGATTTTGTTTGATTTACAAGCCGCTTTGAGACAGGTTCTTTAAAATTGCGATTGATATTAGTAATGCTGTTATTACTGTTTATATTGTCTATAATCATGATGAAAACTCTCATGTAACCACAAAACATATATTTGTAATTGTTCTTTGCACATACATATAATTTAGATAAAAATACAAAGACTTAACATATAAAAATCCCAAATATAGTTTTTTTTGTCAGCGTTCAAGACACACTGAAAGAAAGTCACGTTTAAGTC
>CAFUXE010000783.1:134062-147149 GCA_903364295.1 Serranus cabrilla | reverse complement strand
CCCCCCCTCCTCTGTGATTTACAGCTCCCGGCCCCTCCCCACACCTCGGCAGCACATTAAGAGCATTTAAACTGTGGCCGTTACTAAACAGGGGTCTTTATGGAGCCGGTCCACACATCTAAAGCCCATTACAGCTACATCAAAGCTGGATAACAATGACTAATGAACAATAGATATCATGAGAGACTGTGCCAAATCAGTATTCACTGTTACCGAGAGGGCGTGTGTATGTGTGTGAGGGGCAATCAGAACTCCATTCATTTTTTTTTCTCTCATAAAATATGTGTCTGTATCTACAGTGAGTGCACATATTAGCGTGGTTTGAGTTGTGTGGCGGGCCGTGATTGAACTCATCAGCATTTCTTGTGTTCTTGTGAATGCAGTGGTGTTTATAAGGATGTGTGTGTTTGTGTGCATACATTTGGTTTTAATGAAGTGTTGCGGGGATGACAAGCCAGCACAGAGGCTCCTGTCGCCCTGGCTTCATTGACAAAAGGCCAACTCAATTTTTTAAATTGGATTTTGAATTATTGCAGAAACAAAAAACAGAAAAAGCAAAAGTTTGTAATACTTCACAAATAAACACAACTTGTATGATTTTTGAAGCACACATGCAATCGCTAGAAATAAGAAGAATCTTGCTCGTCTCATTTTGCCACTTGTTAGTTTGTTTTTTATTTTCTAAAGACATGTAAAATCTTAAATATTAACCTGAAAATCTGTTAATATAAATACCACAGATTTTATCTTAGGTAGCTAACCAAAAACACATTTAGAAACCCACTGACTTTAAAGACAAGGGAACAGGATTTGTAAAAATGCAGACTCCCTTTGGGGTTTTAAGGCTCATTCCTGCAGCACTGCTCTGTCTTACTGACTGGGTGTTGCATCCACACCTACAAGATGTTAAAATCCCCAAACTGGCAGTATTAAAAGCATTTTTATCCACACACCAGAAGTGCATACAGTCATCTGTTGGATTAAAACAGTGGGTTCCAGTCAAACTCCAACAGGCAGCTTAAGTACAGCACTCTACCTGTTGACCCTCCTCTCCTCCCTCACGAGGCTTTGAGCCCATATGAGTGTGCAGGTATTTTGAAGGCTTTGCCCTGCACGGCAGTTGTTGAATGGAGAAGGTGGAAGTGGCGTCCGTAATCCCATAATGGCAGGTACATGATGACAGGGGGAACCCGTGTAATCCTCTTTTAGATGCAGCTATCATTGTCCTTACCCCAGCCACTTTCCCTACTAATCCCTCCACCTGCACCCCCACAGACCCCCAAACACACACACACTCAAACACAGAAACACGCCGGTGTGTGCGCTATACTCACCTTGTCGTGCATGATTAATGACGAGTCATGTATATTTATACTTTGCAAAAGATAAATGCAAGAAAACTAAATGCAGTCATTGTCCATTTACACAATCTGTTAACACACACAAACTGATCAAGACACACACACAGCTCTGACTGACTCACATCACATGTTCTCATCTGCACTCCTGTACTGTCACCACATGCCTGAAAGCTACTAGATAGGGATCAGTTCACTTCATTTCTCAAAAGAAAAATGAGTGTGAATTATTTATTTGAATGATAGGTCCCGAAAAATCCAATATTCCTTCAGAAAGTGCATGTTAAGGTGATGACACACAGGCAAATTTAGGGCCAATACTAATAAAATACCAGCCATAAAGACCAATGGGCGACGCTAAATGACAAATTAGATATTTGGAGAATTGGAAATCAATAAAATAAGAGAAACTGCTGCCATCAATGTAATCCTGCGTTCCAAATTCATGCTAAAAATGTTATTTCCCTTTTTTCAAGGTTATGAACTGAAATTTCATTGTATTTATTATAGACTCATGTACAAACAGACAAATATATATTCTGCTGTCATCACACTACCCCCACTATATATATTCATTTACATAATTCTCATTTCTATTTTTACATATTGTTGTCTTATTGTTGAAGTTCAGATGCAAATCCTCTGCAACCTGCATTCAAAGAAATAAATTACAAAGACAACATATTAAATGCTCCAACTGCGAAACTTTTGTTTGTCTAAATCTTAGAATAGATTTGTTTTGTCTTTTCTATACACTCGTTCTAAATTTCATGCATTCTGTTTTTATTTACATTTTACACAGCGTCCCAACTTTTTTAAATTCAGGTTAAAGTATGCTGTACATAGTTTTACGTACTTCTACTACACATTTTCTAATAACTGTTATGTTTATTCTATTAGTATGGGAGCAGCTGGAACATAGCCCAGTTTCCCCCCTGAGATCAATAAAGCATTTCTCATTCTGATTTTCTTTTATTGAGAAAAAAAACTTCTGTTTGCCAGCAAAACTTGCCGGAAAAAAAACCCCTTTAAAAACGTTTTAATCTGTTGACTAAGTAGAAAGAAAATTGTGAATATATTACACTGTAAAGGAGAGTACAGCCACAATAGATACACTCCACACCCTCATCAGTGAAGTCTCTCTCCTTCTCATGCACACAGACGTATACAGCAACACTCATGGTTTCACACATGCACTGTAGCAGGGAGCTATTGTACACAGTGGTAAGCCGCTCACAGCCATACACACACACAAAGGAGAGGACAGTCTCCTGTTGACATAAAATATATAATCCTTCCCCTTTCTGAGATATAGATTTTCAGGCACAAGTAAAGGACAGCAATCCTTGACCTAACCACTGAGCGCCTTGTTAAATCTGCACACACTGTGCGCTGCACACACATCACTTTTAACAGATGGAAGCCAGTTATTAAATATGGCACTTCCTATGGTGTAAGTGGCTGAGAGGATCTTAACTGATCAAGAGGGACACTCCTGTTCACAGCATTTATTAAAGTTTAAACAGGGATATCCACCTCTGTGCGTTCCAGCTTCATGGGACACCACACTAACACTGCACCAGCGGTGGATACAGAGCACAGCTAATGGCTGTTGAAGAACCTGGATGGAGTTTTAAATCCTAGATCTATATATAAAATATCTGTATATGTTTGGAAATGTTTGGTCAAAAACAACGGTTGCATGGAGACTCAGAGTTTCAGGATAGCAAGTAGACTCAGCCTGATACAATTACAATGTGTCACAGCAATCATTACATGGCAGGCCAGAATAAAACAAACTAGCTCACCTGGACAGAGGTTGATTATGTTAAGTGTCAATTAGTTCTCTTCCTGTGACTCCTCATTTGACGTGATCTGGTCCAGACACAATCCATCCTCTGAGCATTTTTTAAGTGCTTCAAAGAGAGCTGTTAAGCCATAGTTGCATTTACCAGAAGCTGCTGGGTAGCTACACACTACACACATATACTATCCATGCTACACAATAACAGGATTTACAAGAGATGGGCTGAATACTAACAAGTTGTAGTATGTGTGTTAATTTAATACAGTTTCATACAATAAAATTATTAGACATACAGTATATAGCAACAACTGATACTTGAAAAAAGAGGAAGTTAGAATTTACTTTTATAACATATCAATACTTATCTCAATTAGAGGGACAGTGGCAGTTATAAACCATTTTAAATGCAATTATAAAAGGTTCAAATATACTATAAATAATTACAGTTTTCCCACTCTGGGACAAATAGTTCCCTCCCTTAGAACCTTAGTCATCGCATGAAGATAATTTTCTCATTGCATATGAACAGTGAATAGAGTAGCAGACATTATTGTACAATAGACCTTATTCATTTTCAACCCACTGACTATGTAGAGGGGGTTAATGGTTAGTAGATGCATATAAATATATATGTGGATAGATATTAAATTCATCTGTCAACAACCAAACCATGAATAAATGACATGTCAAATGAATTAAGTCCATACAATGCTCAACTGTTCACTCATGATATTTTCATCTGAGATATCTATATCGGCCTTACATGCTCTTCATATACATCAAATACAAACAAGAAATTGCTAAATATGGAAATCTCAATTATATGCTAACTGGACAAACTCAATCTGCTAATGAAGTTCATGTGATTTAATCAAAAAGCTCCAAATCAACCAACCTTTTTTTTTTCAACAACACTGGACATATTGTGCAGCAACCCATGTTTAAAGAGTGTAAACAAGCAAACACATGCACTTCCCCCAATTTCAGACATACTTGAAATAGAATTCATTGATTTGGTTCAAGAATCATAACATCTTTATAAGAGCTGGAAAATCTTTCTGTGGAAAAGCAACCAGATTTTATATTTACCTTATAATCCTGTCCCCATGTGTACCTGCCAGCGCACTGACCACAGAGCCCCGGGGCCAAGGGGTCAGCGACCCTCCACCCCTGACCCCCCTCAGCTGGTCAAACTCTAACCCTGGAACAGATGGATAACGGACTCTATGCTTTATCTCCTCCTGACCACACTCTCCTTCTCCCTTGCCCTTGCCTCAGCCTTTCCTTTCACCTTTTGCTGCCCTTCCTCTCTTTCCCTTCATCTTCCCTGTCCTGTTCTTGATTGCCTAAACTCTCAGATCCACTCCTGTCTTCACCTGTGCTCCACTTTCCACGTGTTTCACCATTACTCTTTTTCTTCCTGCTGCACTCCTCCCCTGTAATTTCACCCCATCACTTATTTTACCTCGGCTCTTTTTAATTTCCTCCCTCTATCCATCCTCAACAAGGTGCTTCTTTTTTACCATGTTTATCTGCACTGTTACACTCTTTCTCTCTCTATCTGCTGCATTTGCCACTTTAGTAAGGTTATGAGAGAATAACAGAACGTTCACTTGAAACTGCGACAGCTTATTACAGGGAATCAAATCATCTGCTATTCCCCATCATGCATTTAGTCATTTAATGTGATGCATCTTGTTCTGTGTCTGCAGAATGTGTAATGTTAAACTGAAATCAGTCTGCATTTCAGAGCAAAATTCAAAGGTTCTCCTTTCAGACGTGCATAGATAACCTGGAATACAAACAAATTAAATCAATTTCAGATGAAATATTTATTGTATCATATAAATAGTTTAGTGCTACTCATATGATATGCCCTGAGACTGTGTGTGGGGGTTTATTGCATGAGTAAAAATGTGCTAAGCTTAGTCACTCATTGGGGCTGCATCTACATCCCCCTGCATCCCCTACATTTACATTTTATAAAGAAAAGAATATTTTACATGTTTACAATGCTCCAGTATTTTCTCTCAGCGCTCTGTGTGTGTTAATATATGGCATCATTATAAACATTTATGCAGCAAAGGAGCCTCTCGTGCCAAAGGGGCTGACGCTCAGGCGGATCGAACCTTTCGATTGATACTGAAACAATTTGCATACTGATTCTCTTTCAGTGCGCACGGATCCATAACAACACCGGCCAGCTATTCAAATGCGCCTGCATCGAGAAAAGCACGGAGAGAAGCACGGCACCGGAGCAGGAAAACAGAGGCTTTTTATACCGGGATGGAGGATTTAGAAACGGAGACGCATGGATGTTTACCTCGGTCAGGATTTGGGACTGTGGCAGCTCTGGAGGAAAGCTGGAAGGAGCCGGAGGAGGAGGACGATGGAGAGAGGGTGGGACAGGGGGGAGAAACACACGCCGAGGAGACGCGCGGATGCGAGCGCATCCTCTGTGTTTCTACAACTGTTGGAGTTAAAGAGTTTATTGTGGTTCTGCTGTATGGGAGAGAGCTGTGAGGCTGAGAGGATAGGATGCTGCGGTAAAGTCGGGGACTACAGTGTCAGTCTGTGTCTGTGTGTGTGTGGGTGCGTGTTTGCGTGCGTTGTCTGTGCGCGCGTGTGCGTGTTTATGTGTGGCGCAGAAGAGTTTAAATGCAGACATTTTTGCACCCTGTTGAGAGGAGACGTGGACAAAAGAGTGCCGTCCAAGTCTGACGCACAGGTTCTCTGCACCGTGATGCACTCACACACACACGCTGCTGTGATATCTGTATAACAGGTTGTCTGTTTTTAATTAAACATCCGGCTTCATTAAGCGCTGTTATAATAATGCGATATCAAGCCCACAGTGGGCAATATTATAGAGAATTACTGATTGATTTTCTGCAGAGTGCAGCTCTGCAGAGGCAGGCTGTGGTGTTTTAAAACCGGGCTGAGTTCACTTGTAGTTGCCTTTACACTAAGAAAAAACTGCTAATATCTTATCTATAAACTATATGGTGAGCTATGCTTTGTGCATGCGCGCGCACACAAAGCCACAAATGTAGGTGTTTTGTAAAATAAAAATAATCTCACTGTAAATGCATTTATCTGAAATAGTAAGATGAGTATTTAGACCACGATGCAGTGGAAAACATGCTGTCAAGTGTCTTATTAGAAAGCAGCCCCACCCTCTCCTTATCACATAGACAAATGTTATTAGAAATTGGCACAATGCTTTATAGAATCTTATCTAAAAAGTCCCTGTCAGGCCCAAAATTTGAGAATATAGTCCTGTATAAATTAAGGAAAATGCAGATAGGTAGAGTGTAGTTTGTTTTAAAATTAATCTTCAAATTAACAGAGAACATAGGTTGGAAATGGTTTCTTTCGTCAGTTGCCATGAAAGGCATTTTAACCAGCACAATTATTCTTTTGAATTAAGAAAATAGTGTTCATGTTTCATGGGCAAGTTACTATTATAGTAATCTAAAATTATAACTTATTTTGCTAAACAATTAAAAAAGCAGAGAAAAAGCAGAACTTTATTGATTGAATTACAAACACTAAAATTATATTTCTAACGTCACCAGAAAATACGAAGTCGGTTTTTAATTTCCAAACACCGGTTGTTATTATTATATGTTATTGCTCAGTGTGTGTGAGTAAGCAGTGCACACAGAGCAGCCCGGTGGCTGCAGGGTCCGGCTGGTTTGGCTGGTTTGGCTATCGTTAACACGGTTTTGTTGTCATAATTGGAGTCTCAGTAAAGTTACAGGGAGTAATTGGGCGGCATATGGACACCTTAATGTAAAGTGATGCCTTATTAATCTCACATGAGTGCACGAATCAGAGCAAGTGACGCGGAATAACACGAGGGAAGAGGCAGTTAGTTTACCCCTGAGCAAGGCAGCATGTCCGGCATCTGCTGCTGCTGATGGTATTTTAATAATGAGGGGAAAATATTTTTTTAAGAAGTAAATTCCTTAATCAAGAGGGTGAACATTCAATGACTCAAGTATTATAGCTTTGAATGTAAGTTGTTGCTGGTTGGCTTGTTTTTACTGAAAAAACTTGGAGCAGTTCGTCTCAAATGCTTTAATATTGGATTAAAAAGTGCAGCATCTTAAAGGGAAGATGATCTGTAGCTCTTAATGCAATCTGCTAATCTACTAACTGGCTGTCAGTAAAGTCAAAATGGTGTTTTTTTTTTTTTATTTATCTTGCTTTGATATTTTATTCTACTGTTTCAGCCTTAGAATAAACTTAAACGCATTTAAACAACTCCATCTGCACAGCTTTAACGTTATTTTAATTGATATAAATAGAATATAGGGTAATTATTTAAGATATAACTCGGTGGTTGATTTAATGAATCGCCTACTTAAATAGAAAGTATTAAAAACATAAATAGACGCCTTAAATGCCACAGAGAAAGTATGTATAAAAACGTATATTTATAAGGTTTGTTTATTCCAACAAATCAAAGGCCTCAGCCTGAGTTCCTCCAGGAATTATAATTATATTCAGTATTGATTGGCGCGGTGTGGTGTGTTTTCAAGGCCTATACTTCAAATATGCTGTAAAGGCCACAAACACTGCAATGCACAGTTTTTAGAGAAGAGCGCACAGAGGCACATATTCTCAGACATTTTACCATCCGTCTTTCTGCTAATATTCGTGATTTTGGTGAAGGAAAAAAATATTAAAATTGATTTGCAGAGCAGCGATATTTATGGAGACTTAAAGGTGAAGCAATAAATTAGTTCATGGGTTGGAACGGATAAAACAAAAGCAATGAGATTTATTTTTCCAAAGGCTAATTCAGTTTCCATTTATTTCATATGGGCCATAAATGACCGTATAGGCCAAACTCCAGCCCAACCTCATTTATTAAAGTTTCACCAGATGCCATTTAGCAGTGGCTTATTCCCAAACAAGCTGGAATTGTCATTTTGAACATCTATAACGCTTGCAACGCTGTGTCACTGTGCAGAGCTGCCGAAATATTGATCCACGGTCCTCTCTGCAAGGCATTATAGTGTTTCTGCTCGGATATGCTGCTGCGGGCTGCACGGGGATGATGCTGCTGATTAATAATCACTATGGAACCTGGAAGTCATTGACACACGGTGGCTTCAGGTGCATTGCTCTGACACACACTTAAAACTGTATAAAAACTAATTTATTCTTTCAGACTCGTCTGCATGTCCACCTCCGCGCGTGCATATAGATCTGTTAAACACTGTTTCTCTTTAATTGAAATGCAATGCATCCTGTTTTAGAAAAGCCTGTCCCTTATATTCTCTGCAAAGCAAATGTCACTGGCTCGTAGGGGCCAGGCCTGTCTCGGCACAATGGCCACAGAGAGCCAACACACACATAAACACACAGCTCAGGTCGTGCAGACATGGCAGGAGTATCGATCCGCATGAGAATGTGTAGATGAGGTTTGCTGCCATGTAAGGCCAAACCTTTGCCTTTCATATGCCTCTGTCTTTCTGCAGCTTGTCTCTGTGTCTCTGCAGCGAAAAAAACACAGGATGGACTGTCCTACAGTTGGAAAAAAAAAGTTAGATTATCAAAAAGAGAGAATTTAAATGTGTATAATTAATTTTGAATTTTATTGCTAATGTTTTTATAAAATACATCTGCTGCGGTATATTGGTGCATAAGAACAATGAACTAAAAATATAAATATAACTTAATTTAAACTTGGCCTTCATATATCGTCATCTGTATATGAAAAGATTAAAAATCGGATTTATTCAAATTAAATGAAAGTGTATCATAATATGAAGCATTATAGACCTGATTTAAATTAATATGTATTCTCGGTGTTTTTGTTTCCCTGCCTATAAGTCCATTATGTCCCCGGGACTACACGGTTGGACAGCCACACTTCGAGGAATTAGTGTCCCTTTGTCTCGACACACGTCACACACACGCCGTTGACATTGACTTCACATCAGAGACAGTTTAACTTCTTCTTCTCTACTCTTTTTTTCTTTTTCTTTTATTTAACTCGTTCAACCGAGCGCTGGCTCTATTGTGGGGACCCTGGCAGATGCGGGGCCCCCTAGCAGGTCCAGGACAGGGAAAAGTCTGAAAGGTTAATCTGTCCCCCCGCAGATGTTGGCTTTGGGAGTCTTGAAGCGTCACCTTTGACATGTCCCTCATTCAGCAGGGGGTCCAGCAGGACACTGACCGCTGCAAGCTGTCACCTCGGGCCGGCTGAGGACGCCCTGCGTACCGCTCTATTAAGACTAAACGGCCCCTGACATGAAGCAGGGCCCGGCTTTTATCAGGGACACTCAGGCTGCATAATGCACGGAGAATAAGCATCATGTTATGTGTCAGCATGTCATTTCCTCCATGGCACAGAGAAGCTGTGAGTGTATGTATTCATATTATGTGGAAAAATAAATATCTTTTTTAAATTACATGTTGGTGCTTTATTTGCAATGTCATTGTGTTTGAAAAATATTTTTAAATAATTGTCAAAGTTAAAGATTTAAATGTGCATGTGTCTCCAAATAGGACAAGTGTGTGCGCCCACACACACACACACACACACATAGACAAACACACACACACACTGCTGGGCTTGGTTCGTTAAGCCTAATGGTTGAACAATAGACACATCTGCTCATCTTTTTCTATCAAAAGAGAAGGTACTACAGTCTTCTTCGTTTGGTTAAACCGCCACATCTTTGGCAGGGGGAGCTGGGGGTGATGCAGCTGAAGTAGCCTCATAATGACACAATCTATATTTAAATACATAGGGCAGAACTTTATTAGACCTAATAACATTGATCATGTTTTGCTGTAAATTTGAGATCTTATTTTACTGTTTCCCTGAGAAGAATGAAGTGTGTTTTCATGCGAGTGTTTGGAGGTTTTTGAA
This sequence comes from Serranus cabrilla, assembly GCA_903364295.1. NCBI lineage: Eukaryota > Metazoa > Chordata > Actinopteri > Perciformes > Serranidae > Serranus > Serranus cabrilla. Next base: position 137,092 of record CAFUXE010000783.1, on the reverse strand, counting down.
TCCCAGACCTCACTAGTTAAAAATCAACTCCAAATGAACCCGGAAGTTTACTTCATTTGCACTTAATAATTTAAGGAGGACTGAAGTCAAAGCCTGATTAGAGCCCTAATGAATTAAACGATTTCTAAATAAGAATAAGCAATCACACATTAGGGTTTGCATCCAGTTCATTTCCATTAGTCGACCCTGTGAGGGGTTTTATACACATCCTGTCTATTTACATGTTTAACATGTCAGTTAAGGTGGATATCAGGAGAGCAGCTTTTAGCAGGTGGTTTGATACCTCCCTTCCTTAATAAGGTAGCTGACGTCAGAGCAACGGGGCGGTGTGTGCGCGCGCGTGTGTTTGAGAGAGAAAGAGAGAGAGAGTATGGGAGGAGATGGGTGCTCGCATTGCGCATGTGCAGACAGTGATCTGTGCTGCGGTGGAACAGGGGCTGGAGACACACAACTAGAGAGATGGCGCGGCACCCGACCGGAGCGCAAGGACAGCTGGTTGGCGGTGGGGGGGCTTGAATTATAAAGAGAATCAGAAAATTAATTTAAAAAAGGGGAAAAAAGCAAGAAAAATATCAAGCAGAAGACAAGGATTCGGGGAAGGAGTTTGTGCGGGACAGCGTCAGAGGTAGGAGAATATATATGTGATTATCAGGACAGACAGCTGAAGGAGGCTGCTGCTAAGAAAAAAGCAACAAAAGAGAATTGAACTTTCCTGGACGTGAGGACTTCTGGACATCAGCTAGATCATATAGATGGTTTGTCCACAGCGCTGCCCGGATCATGAACGCACAGCTGTCGATGGAGAATATTGGCGACATGCACGGAGTGAGCCATGAGTCCGTGGCCGGTCACGGGGAGCTGCTGAGTGGCCACAGTCCGCATGCCCGTCCGAGCCCCCGGGGTCTCAGCCACCGCGCTATGGGCATGGCGACCCTGCTGGACAGCGGAGACTATCACCCCGGACACCACGGACACCTGCATCCAGCCATCAGCATGTGCGAAGCCCCCCCTGGCATGAGTGCGAGCAGCACTTACACCACTCTAACCCCCCTGCAGCCCTTACCCCCCATCTCCACCGTGTCCGACAAGTTTCCTCCCCATCACCACCACCACCATCCCCATCATCCGCACCACCATCCGCACCAGAGGATCCCCGGGAATGTCAGCGGCAGTTTCACGTTGATGCGCGAGGACCGGAGTCTGGCGCCTATGAACAGTCTGTATCCCGCATATCATCACAAAGATCCCTGCATGGGCCAGAGCCTGTCCCCGCTGTCTGGTTCCGGTCTGGCAAGCATACACACGTCCCAAGCTGGCATCCCTCCCTACGCTCACCCCGGTGCCGCCATGCCCGGGGAGAAGATGCTCACCCCTAGCGGGTTCGAGGCTCACCACCCGGCCATGCTCGGCAGACACACGGAGCAGCACATGAGCTCGTCGGCGGGCATGGTACAAATCAACGGCCTCCACCACCACCCGCACGCCCACCTTGGCGCGCAGGGGCACGGCCAGGGGCTGGTTAACAGCCGGGAGCAGGCCTCCGGGCCCGGGCAGCAAGGGGGTGGAGGGGGTGGTGTTTCTGGGGGCCAGATGGAGGAGGTGAATACCAAAGAGGTGGCGCAGAGGATCACCACGGAGCTGAAGCGCTACAGCATCCCTCAGGCCATCTTTGCCCAGCGGGTCCTGTGCAGGTCCCAGGGGACCCTGTCCGACCTGCTGAGAAACCCCAAACCATGGTCCAAGCTCAAGTCCGGTAGAGAGACCTTCCGCCGCATGTGGAAATGGCTGCAGGAGCCTGAGTTCCAACGCATGAGTGCGCTCAGGCTCGCAGGTGAGCGAAGCCTCGGTAAAGCCCCCTTTTTGTTTTCATCTTCTGAGTGTGTTGCTGAGACAAACAGACGCTCAAACAGAGGACCATTAGCCCTGAATGCTACCTTATAGTGGGCAAAGGGTCATGTGGGCAGGGGGCCAAAACTGATTTTGTAGTTTTATTATAACGGAGAGAAGAAAAAAAACATTTGCCAACAATATAAGTGCAATGCAAAATCAAATCAAGGTAGCACCCAGGACAAATGCTCCCTCTAGGTTGATAATATTACAATATCTCCAGGTATGACACCCTTTTAAATAAAAGATGCTCAGAGTCAAATGATGTGCAGGAAGTGGGCCATGCCTCAGGGTTCCTTTAGATAAGGCCTGTATGTGTCTGGGGGGGAGGTCTGCAGATCAGACTGTGTTATGTTGAAAAGTTCTTCACAAAGCTGATGCTTGTGCACCAAAATGACTGATATCAATACGCATCCCTTTTCTGTCTCTACACTGATTTTGGGGGTTGTGAGAAACAAGTGCTCATGTCATTTTACCTCAAAATATCGACCGCAGGACTGTGTGCGTAAGCTGATCCTTTGCCCAGAAATCGTTAGGAATGTGTTTATTTTGGTGTAGATGCAACCGATGAGCCTTTTTTGGTGTTGTCCTTGGTGTAAACAGAGAGACGGAGAAAAAAGTGTGCTTGCACGTGTTGTTGAGAGTTTGTGATGAACTAAATTTAAACGCAAGGTAAAGCTGGTGTTGTGCATTATTTAGTGGCTGGAATGAGCTCTGTCCTTCACTTTGTTTCTGTATTTCAGCACAGAATAAAGTAGAGTAGAATAGAGAGCATGTGTTTGTGTTTTGGTCGTAAACTAACCCTGCCTTGGCTGAGGTTTCTCTAATTAACTGATAGACCTCTGTATTAATTTGTCCCTGAGGTACGCACGAGTCAATTAGGGCGCACATTGAGGCGCGTATTGCACGTGCGCGTTCACAGACAACCCAATAGATTTTTTAACGTTTATAGGCCTAATCAATGACCTACAAATTGGCTTTTTGGCTTTTTGAAAAGTGAGGCTGCGGCCACATGGAAAGTGCGTGATTTTCCGTAAGTGTATCTGTGTGTGTGTTTGTGGGAGTGCATGCTCGCGCGCGTGCACATGAGTGTAATCGCAATTGATTACTTTTCAGTTTTCCCATCTGCTGCTGGTAGTGGTG
>CAFUXE010000783.1:101275-131794 GCA_903364295.1 Serranus cabrilla | reverse complement strand
TTTTTTTTTTTAACCTCTAAACCACACGTCTACATACTGCCAACCCCAAAAGCACATTACATAATCAAGTGTATGTAAGTAACATTCATTCCTGTTTAAATCGAACTCAAGCTGCACTTGTTAACTCAAGCTAAACCACAGAGAGGACATATAATCATTATTTAAAGCAGCTGTTGCCACTTATGTTTAGGTTGTAAAGATGCACAAGACTGCTTATGTTATTATTTACAGTTACAATAATGACTATTGAAAAAGAGTGCTGGGATCCAGCGGAAGAATCTAATTGATTTAGTACATTTATTCAAATATAGTACTTAAGTAAACTACAAAATTGTTCTTAAGTATTTTCATTTTATGTAACTTTATATTTCCACTCCACTACATTTAGCTGTCAGCTTTAGTTACTTTTCAGGTAAAGACTTAACATGAACAATTGAAAATGATAATGCATTCTTTTAAACTGCAATTAAACAACATAGAAGTATACTAAGTAGTTAAAATTTGCCCTAACTTGACAATGTTAAATGCTGCTTACACAAATGCTTCCATAATAATTAATCCAATAATATATTTGGAAAACACAATATGCATGCTGATTACTTATAGTTTTGATACTTTAAGTACATTTTGTTGCTGATACTTTTCTACTTTTACTTAAGTAAGTTTTGAATGCAGAACTTTTACCTGAAGTTGAGTGTTTTCACAGTGTGGTATTAGTACATTTTTAACATTACTTTTTCTTCTGACATTCTTTGGGGGTGTATGCTTGTAGGATATGGTATTACAACTGTCATATTGTTGTCTCAAAAGTAAACATTGATCTTAATATAATCATCTATGAAAAGCTTTATCTTTGTCTGATGTATGTATTGGCTTTAGATAGTAACTACACTGTGTCCCTGTTACAATGATAACAGACTTTTATATTAAAGGTGCAGTATGACATTTTGTAGAAAGATAGTACCCATGAGTCATCAAATATGCTCCTGGTTGGTAACCACCAACCTGTTATAAGACTCAGTAACTGACTTTCTCCAGAACCACATCCTGCACCTTTGAGCTGATATGGGCGAGAACCACTGAAATAATTCACTGGTCAGTCCATGGAATTATTAAAAATTTTCTTAATCCGAGACCAAAGTGTGATGGATAGCAGACTGTCATGTCAGTCATAATTCTTGTATATTCTGTCCTTACTCACAAACCCTCTCTCTTTCGCTCTCTCTCTCTCTCTCTCTCTCTGTTTCCTGGATCTTCCTCAGCATGTAAACGTAAGGAGCAAGACCACGGCAGAAGCGAGCGGGGGAGCGTCTCCAAGAAGCCCCGGCTGGTGTTCACAGATGTGCAGCGGCGGACGCTTCACGCCATCTTCAAGGAGAACAAGCGTCCATCCAAAGAGCTGCAGATCACCATCGCCCAGCAACTGGGCCTCGAGCTGGCCACGGTCAGCAACTTCTTTATGAACGCACGCCGCCGGAGCCTGGACAAGTGGGTGGACGACGGCTCCGGACACCCAATCCACTCTGGCCCCAACGCCTGCACCAAAGCCTAAAGACGGACTGATTGACCAACTCATGGACTGACTCAACCTCGGTGGAAAAGCTTTAAAACTTAAGAGAAACAAAGAGAAACTTAAAAAAGACCTTGAAGCAACGTTTTGCCCTTAAACCTGTACTATATTGATATTTATAGTATCCAAAGATGAAAAAACAAACCAAAGACTTGTTTGACCTGCTTTGAAATGTTTGTTTCAGCAACACATTTACGTGTAACATACTGCAAAAAGACTATAGTTTTACCCACCCCCCTTCACACACACTCACTGTCACTGGTCTCTAGCTTTACTACACCCCTCCCCACACCTCCCCACCCAGTATCAATCTATCATTCACCATCCTTATCTTTAATCTGATTGGTTGGTTTTAATGATGGGTCCCTAAATGGAGGTTTTAATCAGCCTATTGGCAGTCTGATCTGCAGCTGTCCACACCCTTGAAAAACGGCCAGAATGTGGAGCTCCGGTGGGATTGGCCAATCAACGTTAAAGACATAAAAAAAATCCTACAGGAGCGACTGGATTGTTGTGCAACCTTGTTTGGATCGGTAGCGGTGGACTGTCTGTCTGTCCAGCGGTCTGTCTTTCTATCAAGCATTCCAGACAGACCTGCCGATGCGTAGACTGCTAACCCAAAACCCCCAAAAATCCAAACCCTGAACCAAACCAAAAACCAAACCCCACATGGTAGTGCTTTCTTCCAACATGCTGAAACGTTGAATAATTTAAACGAGAGAAACCAAAGCCTTCTACACCCTGAAGCCTCTCATGCATCTTAGAAATACAACCACTTGATATGAAGTAATTTGACCAAAGACTATATTTTGTAGCTGATAATCTTAAGAGTATTTGTTCCTCATTTCCTCCCTTACCTCCTGAGACAGACTGTTAGCGAGGCGCCACAAAGGACAGAATCTCACTGCTTATACTACACCTGGAGTCATATGTTCCCCACAAATAGAAATACTATATCACACAACCCTGAAATTTAACTATTTGCCTTATAGATACCTTTTTGAATCAAACTAAATATTCCAGTTATATCTTCGCAAAAACTTGAGTGAATGTTGCTGTAAATGTGAAGATGAAGCATTAATCATAACTAATGCCCATAGATTTACAAGTTTATGTGTTAAAATACCAGCAGCTGGCAAAGTAAAACTAGTTCATCCAGTAGTGTGCTTCTGCTGGCTCTCATGCTGTGGTTGTGACACACTGAGGGAGACAGACGGCTGACGGCCTCTGATGGGGTTTTTTTAAGGGCAAACTGTGGCACCACTCAAATAATAAGCATCAGCATCCCTTTGCACTTCATACGTATTTGATTTTATCTCCTCATCAAAGATGTTGGGTGGAGGGGATGATATCAATGATCAAATCACTTTCAGGCGCTCACACAGCAATGTCAGCTCGTCACCTGAATACGAAAGCACCCCACCCTGCCTGTTGCCAATCCCCAGACCCCCCCGCCACCGCCACCCCACCCCTCCCCTCCCCTGCCTTTCGCTCCCCTGGTAAGCTATGCATTTCAGCACTAGGAGGAAAGCACTACACAGGGCTGGCCCAGGGCGGCGCATCATTAAATATATTGAGCTGGCCCCTTGCCGTCATCCTCCTCATGGCCAGGGTTAGCAGCTCTACATTCATCAGAAAAAGCGCTGAAGGAGAGGCGAGAGGGAGCTGCTTCTTCAACCTCGGAAAGAAAAACCAAAAAAGACGACAAGAAACAAAAAAAAATGTGTCAAGACCTGCTGATGTTTTATAGTGTGAACCAAAGATGCTACCTCACTCAAGTTCCATACGTGATTTCTATCACTTTGATGATACCAAAGATAACCAAAGATTTTTTCTCATTGCACGGCCTCTGTGAGTGGTGTTAAAAGATGTTGTATGTCTCCCCTCCCCCCCATCTCCTCTTTCTCTCTTCCTTTCGTCTCCCCTTTCTCCCCCTCCCACCTGCACTCAACCCATGCACCCCTGCTATGCGTGCTCTTGCTTCATCTGTGCTCTGATTACAGCTCCATAGATAGTCGTGCTGATGTAGCTATAGGCAGATATGCTGATCTAGCCATAGATACACACAAGCGGCCGTGCAGGTGGCTGCAGGGGTACAGCCAACTCGCTGGCAATGTGATCAGTCTTTCTTTTTGCTGGGTAGCAGTACCAAAGGATTCATTTCTACCACAAAAAGTAGAGGCTGACACTGTAGCTACAGAAAAAAAATATTTGGTTTATGATAAAAGGAATATTTAGCTTCCCAAAATAACCATTTTTATATCAGTTACTCACAGCATGTCACCTTGAATTTGAGAAGTAAACTGTTATTCTTGCATGCCTCCATAGTGAACTGATCAGAAAACAGAAAATTATTGATGAACTGAAGTCAATGGGGGACAAGTTTAAAAACATCAAAACTATATAAGAAATAACCAATTCAGTGTGATCCAAGTCTCATCAATCCAGTCTTATGCTCACTTCTTCCCAAATGTGTAATTTTGCTATAACCTTACTATTTAAAACACTTCCACATGAACAGTTTCACGCTTGTGCAGGTGCGCTCTGCTAAGTTATAGCGAAACTACATGTGATCAGGGAGAAGTGAGTATACGACTGGATAAATGAGATTTCACAAGTTGTGTACGAGTTTGTTAATGGTTGATTTTGTATAGTTTTGCTGTTGTTAAATGCAACTTCCATTCACCTAAATTCATAAAAATCTCTGTTTTGTGATTCTGTGTTCGCTGTGGAGGTGTACAAGAACAACAACATTTTCTTCAAGAATTCAGGGTAACACAGGATGAGTAATAGATGTATAAATGATCATTTTGGGCCTAAAGTATTCCTTTAATTACAAACAGTCTATGTGATTGAGCTTCGTACAGTACAGTACCCCCTCGGCCCTGCCTCTTAGTGTGTATCTATAGGTTGATGTTATTGATCCACCAAATAGGTCAGACGTCTTTACATGACAATAGACAGACAAGCTGACATAGCAATGGGCAGAGTTGTTGACTCAACTATAGGCAGACATGTTCCTGAAAGTAGAAGCAGACGTGTTGCAATCTTTCTAAAAAACTCCCAGGACGAGTGCCTTGCTTGAACCAAAGTGTTAAACCGCTGTTGACCTCTCACCTTTGACTCTGTGAATACCTCAGCCTGTAGAAGGGCCACCACTGAAGAAACAAGGAAAAGGTTTTCTTTTTTTTCTCTCTTCTTTTTTTAAATCACACCGTGGTGCTTTCGCCAGCGCAACCATGCAATGAAAACATACCAAAGGAATTTTCTCTTGTCCACTTCTACAGATTAAACCAAAGGTCTTTGTTTCTCCTCCCCCCTGCCCCTTTTACCCCTCCATCCCTCCCTCCCCCCTCAACCTTCCTCGTCTCTGCTGTGTGTAGGAAGGTTCAGCACTCTGGCCGTGCATGTTTTTACCAATGTCTCTGAATACCTCATAGTAATAATTCCTTTGAGTTCTGCATTGAGACGTCTATCTGTGAGTAAGGCAGAACTCCACTCATGTGGTAACTGTTATTGTTACTTCAAAAAGCTGTATGATTATCTATTTTGAAGTTGTTGTGTTTTTTTTGGCAGAAGTGCTCTGTTTCAAGTCACGGAGGACAAGTTTCAGGGTTGATGTATGAAACTTAAGGGATGGAGGGAGAAGCGTATTTTTTATCAGACATTGGGTTATGCCAATATTATGATGGTAGACTATTGCTTTTACAGGGTAAAACCAACTGCTGTGATATTGTGTTTATATTTTCCCTTTTCTCTACTTCTGTGTTGTGATTTTAATTTAATTGCATTTTTGTAATGGTTAACCACTGCTTTAATTTATGCATTTGTAGAAACTCTAGATTTGTATATAGTAGGTTTTTGAAAAAAACAAACAAAAAAGACAGTTTTATGTTACAGCCTTATTTCCCATGCTTAGATATAAAAAGGAGTAGTTTGTATTCTTCTTCAGCTAAATCCTAGCCGGCATTTCAATGTGTGTTTTAAACACTGCCAGAAACCCAGACAGTTGATTTGCCAACGCTGACAAAGTTATACAGGAGCTACTTTGTTGAACAGCTGGCAAAAAGCAGTGTGTACGTGTGTGTGTTTTTTCTATTCTTTTGACTTTTTAAAAAAAACGGTTATTTTATGGGTATTACTGCACATCCAAAGATTTTTAAACAAACCAAAAATTGGAAAAAAATATGTATAATGTTGAAAAGCACTGGCATTTGTGAGGTAGACTTGTTGAGTTTTGATTTGCCATTCGCACGGGTATAGAATGTAGAAGGCGTAGGGCTATGTAGACAAGCTTACTCTACCATGTGGGGAATCTCCTGTTCAATGTACAATCTGAAGCATTTGAAACGAGGGCTGCAAGTCCCGCTCACTTTGCTGTCTCATGCACAGAGTGAGGTGGAGTGGAGGATGGGCAGCCGGTCTGCCAGGGGCTGTGCCGCGGAGCTGGGTCTGTTTTTATTGCCGTGGCACTGCCGCCTCGCTCCATCTAGTATCTGTTCTTTTGGTACGTACTCGTGTAATGACTATGAGCAAAGTCTAATAAAACTGCAAAGAACCTTACCAAGGAATCAGCGTGTGAGTGTGTATGGGGGCCGATCGCCTGCTCATTTCTTTTGCTGTGTGTGCTTCATTGCATGTGTTTCTTTGCTGTGTGTTGGTCCTTTGTTAGAATCTGTGTCCTGTTGGTGTGTATGCATGTGTGTGGCTGATTGGTGCAGTGTGACTCCCTCTGGCTGTCAGAGGCCTTACTGTTAGTACTGCTTCCTCTCTGTCATGCAGACAGCACAGTATCAGCATGTTATGCAGTCACAGAATGGAGAGTGTGAAAGTTTTACAGGTGCTTATGTAACAGTTTTAAAGGCCTGTGTTAAACAGGGAATGGATGATGCAGCGTGGATCTACTTTTTCCCCCATTTTTACATTTTGTTATTTATTCAGTCCATAAGGAGTTCCTATATGATGGGTAGCTTGGCTACAGGTCTCATAACAATACTGCGGCGCCTAAGACAATCATCTGGATCTCTTACGCTGGGGAACTAGTTTCTCACCCGCAGAGGGGTGTCCTCCAGCTATTCATATACAAAGATGCTTGAAGGGTTTTGATAAACAAGCATATTTGTTCTCATAGACATTTAGGAATAGAATACAGTTGTAGTTCATCTTGCACTTGCATTTCAAAATGAAATCCCATTGCTCTCGTCAGCCTTGTGCTCTTGTCAACCTTAATCTCTTTCTTTTGACCTCTTTATCAACACACAATGCTTCTTCAGTTTCCAGTATATGTGTGTATGTATGTGTGAGTGAGTGCCTCTATGTGTGTGGGTGTGTGTGTGTGTGTGTGTGTTTGCCAGAGAGGCAACACTGTCAGTGTTGCTCTCAGATGTATAACTCCATGTCTCACGACTTGATTTGTCATTGCTGTTTCCCAGGCTTTGCTACTGCTTTCTCAGTGCCGTGCAATATCATCTGTTGTGATTGCTAAGCAAATGAAAAAAAGAAAGAAAATTGAGAAGCAAGTGATGATGTCATCCAGCTTTTTTCAGTGTTCAAAATGTTTCAACATTTCTGTAGTCACAAAAAGTAGAAATAAACTGTTGGTATTTCCAGCTTCTGAGTCCTGGCTCTTGTTATCATTTTATTTTTTACATTTTTGTTGTATGTCTTTTGTTTTATTGTTTGTTTTTTTGCTCAGACAAGCAAATTGAATCAATACACTAACAAATCAGATAAGGAAGTAGAGGACAAGACAAGCAGGCATGTGCGTCTTGGAGGGGATCCTGCATGACAAGTAGTCCAGAAGATCAGTGGATAATTAATCAATGTATTCTCATCACATCTTCAGAATGAAGATAATTTAGCCCATAAATAATGAAAAACAACAGTATCTTGTGAGGGTCATGCAGCAAATTCTTAACCTTAAATTATATGTGGGTTTTAATTTAAATTGCAATGAACCACAGTATGGCTCAGGACAGACTTGGTTTTTCAAGTGAAAGATGTTATTGCCATGTGCACAGAGTGATGAGACATTATGAGAAATATAAATAGTCTTTCATCATTAGACCACATAGTCACTTCATATTAAGGGGACAATGAAGGCATAAGTGAATAGGACGCCCCCCAAAAAGAAAGACTAAAATGAATACATACATTATATAATGATTTGTGCCAAGAATGAGGTTATATTGACAATGATGCCAGGTATGAGACTCACGAAAAAAGAGGACAGACTTTGAGAGGCGTGGAGGGAATAAGTCATATTTATGACATAGTAAATCGCAGGTACGAGGTAGTAAATTGAAATTTTGAGAAAGCAAGTCGAAATTACGAGATGCTTAATCATATTTATGAGATAATAAGTCGAAATTACGACTTAGTATCTCATAACTATGACTTCAATTAAAGAACAAAATAAAGCCAAAGTTATCACAAAAATTAACACTTCAGCGTGATATAAACTTCATAAAATGACACAAACCATCTTTGGGTAAAATGTGTCTGACCTGTATTTATCCAGTAACACTGGAGGAAAGGGATTTATAAGTTATACTGCAGCCTGTGTCACCACCAGGAGGTGATCCAAATGTTTTCACCTGACTTGTGCAACAAAAAAAAAGATGCTGACAGCAGTAGAGAGGAGAGGGATTTTATATTTAGACAGCTGGGATGTGATTGGCTAAAGAGATCCTGGCGAAAGCTGTTTGATCCAGAGAGTGAACGCCCATAATCATCTGATTAGCAGAGACAGGAGGGATGAATGGATTAGAGATGGTTATGAATGAATTAACAAAAAGTTAGGTGTTCCTGACTGGCATTACTGACTGCCTTGACAGCCCGACTTGTTTTACAGAGACCGTTAAAACATTTCTTGGTAAACATTTATTTTCTTAACATTTTTAAGATGAGGCTTCCTAATAATAATTATAGTAATAATAATAATGCCATAGTATGGTATTATAGTGCAATGATACCAGAGGAACAATGATACATTTCTCTGCTAAACTGTGTGTGAAGGAAAAATATATTCAAAACATTAAACAAATGATTCTGCACAAGACATTCTGCCTTCCTGAAGTGGAAGATGATATCTTTTCATCTCAGTCATCCACTTAGATTGCAACTCTAAAGCTAAAAAATGCTCAAATTTTTATTATCTGCTGCAAACCAATAAATTATTATGTGTGTTTGTGAGCATATGTGTGTGTGTGCTTTTCAGTTCTTTCAGTGGGTCAAAGTGTATTAAATAAAGGCACTACAGTGTAGCTGAGGGTCGCTCTCTGATTTATGAATGCACTTGAATGATGATTGAAGAGTCACATGAAAAGTGACCCAAGAGAGTCCTGGAAAACATGTCAGCACCCTTTCACCTCAGGTGCACTTTTGTTTGTAGAGCATTTGTCTTTCCGTCCCTGGAGCTGTTGGAGTCGGCCCTCCCCTGCCCTCTTCTGTCCCTCTTCTCCTTCTCCTCCATTATCATTTTTACCCTGGGATGGATAGATCAGTATTTATTTGCTGCATTATTTATATGTTGCCACTAGATGGGGCTATAACATGGATTTTTTTCCAAACACAAGAACTTCTTTGTTTGCATTTAACAACATTCACACTTAAAAATCCCACAAAAGATAAAATATGATCAACCCAGTATTTTAATCTTTTGAAAAGTAACATTAATATTAACTGTCACTTCCCATTTCAAATCAGAGCATTAATACTGGAAATGATTTTTGGTTCAATAACACTGAACACTGTGCAGTATAGACACATAGAGATATCCAATCAAAGTGAGATTTACATGATTTAATGCAGAGCTTTCAGGTGTTAATAGGCAAATCTCCACATATCTGTTTAAAATCAGCATCAGTGTCATCACAGCTTCTTTGGACTTGATACTGTAAACTCCAGAATGAATATCTGAATGACATCGTCACTCAACTCTAACTGTGTCTCAGGCCTTTGCAGTTCATTGCAAACCACAACTCAAAATGTCAGTTTCTCCTCACACACTTTTAAAAATAACACACTTCTTTGTTCCAGGTTGGGCTGTGATTGGCCAGTTGCAGAACTGCAATTAAACAGAACAAAATTACAGTTTGGGCACCAGTGCAACTCGATGCGGTTGGTCTTCACAAAGCTGCAACACACCAAACATGTCATTTTTAAAATCCATCCTACTTCAAGGTTTGCAAGGCATTTCAACCACAGGGGCCTGTATTCACTCTCTAGTTTTATATTTTAATATGTGGAATTATTAGAAAATAGTCTTTTAACCATGTAGATAATATTACTGTTAAAATGTCATGTTGGTCTGCTGTCAGGATTGTTGTTAATTAATCAGAAACACACCTTGACATTTTTGACCCAGCTGTTTTTAAGCTGAAACCATGATAGGCCACCACCACACGGTTTCTTATGCAAGCTGGTTTTGTAAACAACAGGTGTTTTTCACTTGAGCATCATTTTGGTATATATCAATGTTTTTCATTGTTATTGTGGACTTCATGACCCTACATTTCACCCTACAACAAAGAATAACTCTGTCAGTTTAAGAAATCAATATATTCACAGAAAATAGCCTGGCAGGTCCTCTTTATGTACTCTCCTTTTTTGGCATTGTTTACAGCATGTGACTATGGGCTATAGCCTTGTTTTTTGTTGTTGTTGTTCTTTTACTTTATCTGGTAGTCAATCCACACTGTTATATTAACATAAGTCACTTTTAATCCACTCTGTACACTCTGTCTGTGTGGAACAAACACCAATAACACACAAAGTGCAACTGTAGCTGCCAAACAGATTTGTGAAACAGATTCTAGTGTCCTTATTTTGGCCTTTGTTCCAAAAGGTTTTAACAGAGAAAAGATTAACGTAAAGAGCTCTCCCTCTGTCTTATTTTATCTGTATCAAAATGCCCATGGACCACATGGGCAACCAACACTGGTTATTGATCTTTTTGTTGTTGTTTGTTTTGTTTTGTTCTGTTTTTTTTTTTTTAAATTCAACCTCAGGTGCTTAGGGTTATCTTAAGAAAAATGCTACTTTTGTTTTGTTTTTTAAATGGTCAAAAACAAAATTAAAAGTACATATTTTTATAGCAGTATTTCTTCTGTCAAAGGGCATAATACAATGACTGCCCAAAGTTGGATAACAGTTAGTGGATAGGGTTTGATGTTGATATATCACCGTGGGCTTAAATATACGTACGCCTAGGAGGTTTCTGGTTGGCTTAATATTGATATGCAATGGTTTGAATTTTTGATTTTTAACTTTAAACCTATTGTTATCTGTCTTGTTTAAGATAAGATAAACATTTATAAGTCTCACGATGGGGAAATTTTAAGATGTAAACAAGATGTTTCGAACAATATAACACAGGGTTGAAATCTACATAATGCCAAGTAGTATGAGATAAAAATGTAACCAGAGTGCAGAATTTTTGCACAAGATTTTTTGCACATTGATTACATTAATATTAGTCCATTCCGTTTGCAACATTAAAAATGATAAACAGGGCTTTTATAGGCCAATAGACTATATATATAGGCTTCACAAGCATGTGTCTCTAGTTTTAGAGGTTTGGACCAAGTTAATATGCAATTGCCTAAATCTTCTCCTGGCTTTCTCAGTCTGTCAACCAGTCAAGACTTATACCATTGAACGACAACATATTACAGCATTAACTTAAATATACGATCTTTGTCTCCATACACTCCGAGCAAGCAGAACAAAATGTTCACGACGGAAAAAAACGAACCCTCACGTGCGCACGTGAACGCGCATTGAATCCCCCTGACCAATCAGCTTACAGAGAGTAGCCCTTCTCTTGTTTGTCTCTTTTCTTTGCTGAGACGTCAGCAATGTTACAGCGCTGCAAATACATACGGTCAGGTCGGGGGTTTATTTTTCTTTTCTTTTTTTAATCTGCTTTCATCAGACAGAGCGCCTTATCCGCACAAGTTTTGGTACCACTTCTAACTTTGCGGTTGCTATGGCTGCGAGTTCATGCGAGGCTGGCGAGGAGGGAAGTGACGACTGGAGCTGTTGTTGGGACACGTGACTGGAGCTGCACTGATCTGTTTTGACAAGCAGTGGGGAGGGAAGTGAGGAGGGGAGGCAGACTGTAAGCATCACGACTAGGAGGACTCACTGTTCCTTTCATCTGCATTTCGTCTGAATAATATCAGTGTCGACCTAGTCTTCTAGTTTCAGCCGTCAACTGGCCCGTCAGCGTAACATTAGCATCTGCTACAGAGTGAACGCTCGCGGGAACCGTCGCCGTATTTTGCGGAGTAGAGTGTGGCTATTTGTTGTTGGTTTGAAAAGTTTTAATGAAGAACGTAAAGGAAGTCCGCACAGGTGGTGTTTCTAGCGTTAAATAGATGGCGACGGCTCGAAGGCAGTGGATGGATAGAAATTGGACCGTTTGAAAGCACTGGTTAACATTTCGTTAGAAGAATGATGCGCTGAATATGTTCGCGTCGTAGCAAATAAAAAAATACCGAGACCGTCCGTCATCGGAATCGGTGTTTGCGGCTGAGCCGTGGCTACCTGCGCTACATTGGGGGTTGGGGTGTTTGGGAGGTCGTCGTCACCAGTAGTCGCTTAACTAAACAGTGAGTTAGTTAGTTGTGTTTGCTATCTTGCTAACACTGCTGAGTTAGCAACCCCCTTCCAGTTCTGGCAGACTGTGGTAGCGAGGAGCCAGTGTTACAGGAGACAGAAATGCATCGCGACGTAACTGTGGTTCAGGTGGAGGAATTTGAGACGAGCTGAAAGAGTAGCCAGCTTGCTAGTTAAATTGGTCAGATTGGTTACTCGCTAGCAAGCACATTGACAACTGCACTACCTGACGCTAACTGTAACTGGCTATCAGCTGTCTTTGTGTTAGTCAGTTGGACAATACAGTGCGACTCGATGGAAGCGTACAGTAGCATGCTAACAAAGCAATGCTTTGTTGTTGGATAGGGGGCAGCTGGCACCAACACACAGGCTTCACAGCTGATATTATTGCTTAGCTAATACAGCAGGTCTCAGTCACAGAGGGTTTGGGGAGTCCAGACACCGTTTTGTGGCTGTCAAATCTGTGTGTGTGATAGAAAAAGAAACGACTGAGAAGACCCTGCAAGAGACCCTGAAGGCAACCTGATGACACTGGACAACATGAAGTCGGAGCGAGGTATGTGGAGCACCACAAACACAAAGACACATGTAGAGTGGAGTTGATGATGTGTGTGGGCAAGCTGTGTATTTCCAGCTTTGGTGGACTGACTGTACCCATTCCCCCGAGAGAAGAATCAGGTCAGGGAATTATGTAACAGCTGGTCATCCTGGTGACTGTTTATGTGAATTAACAAAGACTGACCCGAGTCAATGAGTTCACATACATAGAACACTCATTTGCTGCTCTAGTTTTGGATGTTAATGTCAGCTCTTTGTTTTCCCCATTTCATCCGCAGCAACATATAACCTGCAAGATTCTCTCATGCCAAATGCTGTTCCCTTTTCCTGTAGCTCTTGTTTTGACAGTCTCTCGAACAGGGCTGCTGCAAAATGTTCTTGACACCCACCCTGTTGTGGAAATCAGGCTCCTGCCGTATGCTCTGCAACCTGTTTACATGTCGCTGTATCTGCAGCAAGAGGTAAAACAGGGACAAAGGGGACACCCTTGTTTGTTTCAATGTGATTATGCTAATTTTATTATTGCATTAATTTGTAAAGGATATCTCAGGACCTTAATCTCTGTGCCCTGACACAATTAACATTAGGTGTTGTATAAGCGCCTTCATTGTGCAAGTCAAATCATTCACTTTGTGATTGATTGTACATGGTTGTTTGTGATCCAGGGCAACAGCTGACTCGATCTGTTGTCATCGACACAATAGCACCATACTTGGAAGCAGTGAAGGGCCACTGTTCTCAGTCATGATGAGATTAGCTGCAGTCAATCAGGGTTAGTCTGTGTTTTTGCATAGGTTATAAAACTGCAGTCAGGCTGCTGACTGGCCTGAGTGGGATACTCCGTACAGCACTATATGCTGGTAACAGGACTCCACAACACACAGTAAACATGCGCCCTATATGGACTTTTAACCCTAGCATTGCCTTTACTGAAGGTTCCTGAGCCTTTTTTTAGAAGTAGTGACCCAGACATCGCTGTGACATGACTTGCCGGAGTAAAGGGCACACTGACTGACACTGTGCAGTGTAAATATAGCCTAATAATTCAGCACAGCATGCTGCTGTTGTGAAAAGCAACACTTTGATTGTATGTTGTAGTATTGGTTAGGAAAATGACTGAAATTGGGGGATATTGGGTCGATTTACAGCCAACACTCTGTATCCCTGCCTTGTATCGGCCAAAAACACTGAGAGCTGTTGGCCTAAGGCACATTACTACAGCCCGTCTGTTCTTCATCCTTCATGTATTGTCACCATGTCAGGTTGGCTCGCTCAGTGTCATGTTCTAATTATGAGAGCTTGTGCCAGTAGAAGCTGCTCCCCAGCAGTAGCTCCCTGTTTGACTGGCAGGCACGATGGGGCTATTGTTATTGTGGTACATACTGTACCGTTATGTGGTGGAGATACCAGATTTCTTTTATAGCCCACACGTCTTCCTTTTTTTTGCCTCTCTCCTCTCTCTGCACTCAGAGAAAGGGACTGCAGTGGTGAGAGAGAGGCTGTTTACTTAGTAGCCTTGACCACAGCAAAGTCGTGTTGAGAGCAGAGCGGGCATCTTCACCGCTCTGATGCTGGATTGAGGGTTCCTAGGATAGCCCACGTTTAAATGGGAGAGCTGAACAAGTCCAGACATGTGCATGTAACACTTAACACTTCCACAACAAGCCTCACGGGCTGTGACCTCCTGATCAGGTGGGTGTGAAAGTCAAGCCAAGACATTGGGTGGGTGATGAGCTGATAGATTCACGCTCTGCACTGCCATACATTGGCTCTTGCTCTTTTGACACCTTGAAAGGGCAAACTGGTGATGCATAAATCCAACATATCTATCCGTGCTGAAGTTTATCTTAGTAAACATATCCCATGTTGTGATTAATATAAATCTAGTTGTCTCAGTCACTGCAATAACAGTATGATTTTAATGAGGCTTTCTAGAGCAAAATCATTATAAAAATACAGATCTGAAATAATAATAATGCTTGTGTATGAATGGCCCCACTTAAGTGTTGTCTTGTTATACCTTTAAATTATCTTAATTATCTATAAATATATATGCAGAATTTGAAAAACACAGGAAAACATTTTGGTATTGAAAGATCTGGTTTCCATTTGTAGTCAGTTTGTAGTCTGTGTAGATTGGCCAGTCACATTTGAGCGAACTTTGGTCTAATGTGGTTAAATAGTGTATGTATAAAAGAGGCTGAACGCATTGGCTGTTGCCAGACGACAATGTAGCTTTAAAAAATATTTATCGACATGTAATAAAGATATCTGTTTAAGGATAAAAAAGTAACTTGGACTTGAAACACAGACAAAAAGTAACGATAAAGTGGCTGAACCCTAAACAGTGACCGTCAGACGGAAGACACTGATTACACCAGAAACCTGGATACATTGGCTGTTTGCCCCCAGCGGCTATTTATATCAGACTGATTCCTGATAAGTTTTGATGTTGTCTTAGACATGGAAAATGGTCCTAATTGGTTTGATACTAAAAAACATGAATGAACAGAGATGATCAGTTGGGAACCTTTCAGTAGCCAAAGAGAAAAACACTGTCAGTCTGTGTCTTCAAAGATGTCCGCTCTTAATGGAAAGAATTTGGACTTGATGAGTAGAATCTTCTTCATGTTCATGCAGCATCTCTTCGTGAGCCATGCTTTTTTTCTAAAGCTAGAAAAGAGGCACTTATGTTCTGCTCAGGGGCCTAACCAGAGTCATCTGACCCCCTTGTTTTTCTGTGAGTTGCACTGTGAGTCAGGATGGCGTGTGTGTGTGACTGAGGGCGTGCGGGTGTGAGAAACGAATAAGTGTTGCAGAGAGTACACAAACCCATTGCTATTGGCCCTAATAAGCGTTGTACCCTTGAACCACGTGGCTTAACTGACAGCTTTTACAGGGACCATAAAGAGCAGCTATGGAAAACTTGGGACCTGTTTGCACCAGTTGTGGAAAACATGGCTTGTCGTATCGGGTTTCAAACTGTTTCAGCTGAAGTGTGGTAAAAGCTGGGTTTTATTTGTGTCCTTATAGACATAGTTTTGTTTTAGTGTGTTCCCATCTCCACATGTAGACATGGGCAAAGTTTAATTCCAAAACCACATTGGAATTGTTTACATAATAAAAATAGGCTGTTTTTGTCAACTGTGGTCTTCTTCACAACTAAATCACTGAAAGGACATCATAAATTAAAAGTCTTTGCATTTGACGGTGACATGAGGTCTTATTGGGAAGTGTGTGAGCAAAGAGCTAAGACTGGTGACTGAGCGTTTCCTCCTTTATGCCCGCAACCACAACTCCCCTTTTTAGACACACACATTAAACAATATACAGTGAGAGATGACCTCAGAGCTAGTCATGTTGGAGAGACTCAGTCAGCTGGCAAGCCTCAGCGCTGATCCTCTGCTCCCTCTAATGTTATTTTGTGTGTTTGTACCCTGGCGCTTCCTGTTTGGAGTCATTAGTCCTTTAAGGAGGAGTTGAATACAAGTCCCCCCAACCCCCCTCACCCAACTTACTCCAGTGCCTGCCTTCTGCCGTGCGCTCAGCCAGATTATAGCTGCCCTGAGATGTCCCAGCCACATGCCAGCAGATCAGAGTATACACTCTCACTGACGAGAGACTCGGATAACCCAGTGCGACATACACGGTCTTCCCATACAGCACCTGTCTGTTCCTGTGTTGCCTTTGCCTGTTCTCCTGCAGTGATTGACCCCGTAGCAGGAGGCAGCCATAACAGGTGCTCTGAAAGAACCTTTCCCCTGCTTGACTCACTCATTTACTCACTGGGACTATGTTCTCAAGGGTTTTACCTACATCAGAACAGAAACATATCATTGTCGATTGTCATTATTAAAGATCCCCTCCAGTCATATTGAGACAAATGGCCTGCTTGGAACAATAATATGTGTCTGATATGTTTGTTTTTTTTGTGGGAGAAAAAAGTATAATTTCCACATGATCACTGTTGGGAATCTACTGCTTTTCTTTCCTCATTTAAAATGCCAGAATCTATGAATATGAACATTTTGACAAAGATTTTTCCTACTTGGCTGTTAAGTCCATTGTCAGTGTATGTGCAGGCTTTACATTTCTACAACACACTTGTATAAGTTGCGAATCGGACCAAGATTGACCTCCAAGATATTAGCAATATCACAAATCATACTTGTAGGCCTGCTCCTTAAAATCTGATTTTTCAATAAGCACAGATAAACCTTCCACTTTCAGAAGAGTAATGTGAAAACAGCCTCCTAGTGTCACAATCTACACATATGTCATTCTGCACTTGAAGGCTAAAACACCCAAATGTAGGAACAAGAAGGATTAAAACTGTATTAACATTTTGGATTTTACTACACGTATGACAGTTGGATACACAATTCAACAGAAACAGATATGCTAAAAGCCATAACTTTGTATTCCATTAAAATGTATTACCTTTTTTCTCACCAAAGCAATTCCTCATTACGCATACACAGTCTTACATTATGTATTCATTTCATCAACTAGTTAAAGTCACCAGAAGTGCTTCACATTATTGCCTTTTCAATACTACACCACTGCCATTTGCTGACCCAGCTGCACTGAACATGGATATTGGACTCCCCATTGTACAGCGAGATTCAGAGCTGCCTTTCGCAATGAATACCAATAGTGGGTAGGCATTCAGCTGTGAATTACTACCCTGGCCCCCGGAGTAATCAGCCTAAATCAATGCTGTTGTGACAGGTTTGACTGTAAGTAGCCTAGCCTTGCCTAGCTGCTATATAGGATTGGACACCCAGTCCTCCCAGTCCAGCAATGCTCTTACACAATGCTTGCACATTTTATCTTGCACACCAACCCATTAACAGGACATGTGCAAAAGTTTTACCCTTTATGGATATATAAAAAGGCTAAATGGTCAAAGTCACAAAAGTCATAGCGAGCTGTATCTACATGCACACAGACATAAAAGCAGGTGTACATATTTAGTTCAGCTAGTCCGTATTACGGCTCAGTGTTAACAAGCTGTACGGACACACATAAATACACCATCCAGACTTAGTGCTGGACTGGCTAATGCTGAGAGTAGCAGCATGGGTCGCATTTCTGCTGCCAGGGTGCCACTGAGCCAGTGATGTCATGTGTTCGTCACATCCTCCCGCCCCTGTGGCTCCTCATAGCCAACCAGCAGTCAGCTCTGCAGGAACAGGAAGAGCCATCTGGACCTGGTGGTTTTCTCCTGGTAGGGGTTGTGTTGTGGTGGAGGCATTGTCTATGCCTTTTTTAGACTCCCAGTCTCTGTCTTTATTTCTGTCTTCTGTCTTCTGTCTTTGGCTTGTTCTGAATTAATGTCTCTTCTTCATCTGTGGGTCTGAATAAAGCAGCTAAAGTGTTATAAGGTCTAACTTGTAGTACAGGGATCTCTTTCATCTGAACTATTATTACTGGTCTCCTTCCTTGTACTCTAGTTTTAATCCCTGATGTGACATAAGAAGATCAGTTTAAGTTCTATGGGACAAGTGTGCCTTTCTCAGAAACGAGAGATGAATGATATGGATTATTCACAGCCTTTTCTTTCAGCCTGCTTCTCATGGGCAATACCAGTAAGATAACTCATAATTTCACATTCTTCAAGTTTTCAACCTGTAGTTTATGCACACATGAGGCTAAGACAGGCTAATATGTAGTGAGCAAAGACAGATGATTTAATACTCCAGCGCTCCGACCTAACCAAATGTAATTGACATTGCTGTTGTTAACAAAAACAAAGAACACTTCTGACTCCTGCCGTTCTTTTTCACCCCCAGTGAAGTTTATAAAAACAAACTCACAAACACCATCTTTATAGAGCTTTTTCCTCAAGAATTAAAATAAAATGCTTTGACTAAATATTTCAAATCAGACATGCCGATGTATACTCAAAGTGTGAGTTAATGAAAGTTAATGAAAGCAAATTAGCTGTGTATTATCAGGAAATAATGTATCACCTCTAATTTAATTTAATTTAACAATAATAAATAATAATACAAATTTCACATTATTGTCAGATAGTTTATCAGTGAGATATATATTGTGCATCCCTACCAGATACCTCATACTAAAAAAACCCACACAAGTACTGCCTGACACGAATGTGTAGTATTTTATTGTCATGCCTCCACTGTACATGTTATTTTTATAACTGAGAAACCAAAATGACAGCTTCTTGCTACTCTCGACTGTATTTACACAGGACTGTGTTAGGGGATGTGTGATTACTCTATGAGATTTGTAAAGAGGGAAGTCCTTGTACAGGCAATTTAGTTTCTCCCTGACCTTGTAGTGAATCAACTTTCCCACTCCTCGCTCCACTGGTCTTCTTTTACTTATTCCTGTCCCCTCCTCTCTTTTCCTCTCCTGTCCTCTGACTCACGTCGCATTGACTCCACCTACTGTAACGCCACAGCACTTTACACATCCACCTCCACTATCTGCTGATAATATCTTGACAAAAAAACGAATTTACTGAAATACAGCTTGGTTGACTTACTTCCTAAAACACAAGGATAAGATGGGCGCTAGTAGGGCCTCACAGATTCACCAGTATTGGAGTCTGACTAATATCAGATTTTTGAGGCAGATAACAGATTTTTAGAGGGGAAAATTTCACAGATTGCCAAAATGGAGGCAGAAATAGTGAATCTTTAAACTGGCATGACTATAGCCCTTTTCTATGTGGATTGTGTACCAGATTTGAGCCAATAATAATTAGCTAAATAAACATCAGTGCATGCTCAGTCACAATTGCTAACCATTTAAATAAAAAAACACCAAATAGATAGCTAACACCATTTCTAAATCACAGTAAGGTTTGTTTTGTGCATTAAATGTTCTGTAAAAAAATTATATCTATTCTTATTGGACAACATATATGCCAATGCTCTAGATACATTATATCTGTTATAGGCCAATAATAGTTGATAGTTTGCTTGAATCGATATATTTGCATTGGTTGCTGAAGGAAGAAATTGAAAACAGTAACTCGAAAGGAAATTAAAAGGAGGAAATAAAAAAAAAGTACATTGTCAGCCATAGATTTCTTACTGGTTCATGTTGATATTGACAGACTGTGAAGAGGGTTCACTCCTTTTCAGCTTTTAACGTCTGTTTCTAGACACAACACCAGTTGGAAAGAGTGTTATGAAACACAGCACTTCTATCAGGTATATACACCAGACTTGAACACAACACACACCTCACTGGGTTGTGGTCAGTGTGCTGTTGTATAATCAGTATTTAAGTACCTCGGAGTGAGAAGATAGGGCAAGAAAAAGACATCTTGTTTTCTATCATTTGTAATTTGTACATTCACACCGGGGGTTGTCACTAATACTGATTAATCAAGAGGAATCTAATATCAACCAGCTAACACAAACTGTTCCTTTAAAGTAATAGAATCATGGCTCCACATACACAAACTCTCAGTGCCTGTTCACAGAAAGTACCTCGGGGGCTCATTGTGGAGGCGTTAAGCACATTGTTTATTAACAAGAGTGTGAGGTTAAGTTAATTTGAGACTCATCACCACTATCCCCTTTCCTTTTCTCCATTGTCTCATCTCATCGCTTTCAGGCCAACAGCCGTCCTCAATATTGAGTGAGGCAATTCCCCTATCACCCCTAGTGTTGCTTCATCCTCATAACGAACCAGCTGATAGTCAGTCTGTGCCGATTAACTGGGTTAATGTTCTTTTTTTCCCTCCTTTTACTCAGCTGATTCTTAGTGGTTAGGTTTTAGTTTTTGATGTGGGAGCATGATATTAATTAATGCTGTTACTGAATTTCGGGGTCAAAGAGTTGTAACTGTGTGTTCATTAAGTCCTAACAAAAGAAGGCTCTAAATTATAAATACATGAAGTGCAATATACAAATAAAACATGAAAGGCAGCCATATGGAGAGAAGGTGAATGAAGGCTGATTGCAGATTAATCATTCAATAAATGTTTACAGAAAGTAAGGTGACGTTTTTTTCTTTCTTCATCAAGACTTTGACCTTTTGATTCTTTGTCCTGAGCAAGCAGTTCATTCCAGTCACAAACCACCTCGATCTGCCTGTGCCACAACTGACATACTTTTCATGAGGCCTTGGAGCTACACTGCTCGGGTTGCTCATTTTGGAGTCCCCTTTCTAGAAATTGGCATCGGCAGCACAGAAGAGGTCAGATGCCTGTGCATTCATGTTAGACCGGGTGGCTTTGGTTACAGAGAGAGGCTGGTTTGTCCTACTGCCCTAGTGTCCTTTAGCTACCAGCAGTCAACTCTCTGAAATCTAAACTGCTAGAGTAAAGATTTAGTGTCAGACGTTGCCATTAAAGGATAGGAATAAGTCAAACAGACCCCTGTTTGTCCTTCGAAGTAAATATAAAACGTACATTTCCAGAACATTATTTCAGAGATTTTGTTTTCACTTTATTGCCAATTTTGTAAATCATGTATAAATGTGCTTATAACCCTCAGTGGAATTCTATGAAATTAAAATGTGAAAGCTTATACCTGTAGTGTGCAGTCAATTGCTAAAGGTCCCATAGTGAGATTTCCATGTCCGTTGTGATTCTAAAGCAGGTCTAGGTGCTGAACAAAATACTGTAGAAATTTACAAATGCTCAATCTATGGAGAAATGCACACAGCCCATATACAGAAACATTTAAACGACCAGTCAGGACTTCCAGAAGGTTGTGATATTGGCTATTGACTGACAAATATTGACTATACTATATAGGTAGAAAGTTAGGCTCTACTATTGATGCCTAAAGAGAACTGGATACAGTGATTGTGCCCCTGAAAGTTACTAAGTAGCACATAAAGCCAGATAAGTTTGACTTCAGTGTATCCATTTTCTGCCTCTATGAGCCCACAGAGCGAACTTACAAGCATATCTTTTGACCCCACCTCACAGCTGCTGGGATGCGGGCTTATTCACATGGATGGAGGAAGGGAAATAACTCTGGATTTACTTATCTTTAAAACTTTCAGAACCTAACGATTGAAATAAGTGCTATTGAAGTTCTCATGCAGAAGTGGATGCTCTAAAAAATAAATTCTCCATTGATTTACAGACTACCCAACACAAGTGTATGAGAAAAGACATCCCATGGCATTATGGACCTGGAAGTTATAATTCCACAACTTGGACATTTTGTCAAATTGCCTGCAAAGCTTGGTGCTGTCCTGAGGGTTTAAGTCATTCCCCAGCGGCTATGATGTTGCAGAAACACTGCGAGCTAAAAGATAAATCACAGCAGACTGCTTTTTTTGGGGGGAAGGGCGCTTAAAGAGACAATAAAATGGAGTGTTTCAGACAGAGGGTGAATACAGGTATATTCAGACAGGAACGTATGATACATTGAACATTAAAGCATAGAAACATGTTCTTATAGAAACCCAAAATACAAGAATGAAAGTGAAAATTTGCATAATATGTCCCCTTTAAGGCCAGATTAAGCAGGACTGGGTTTAGTAATTCCCACTTTGCCCACTCTGACCAGAACTGCCGCACTCACTCCACTCCACGTTACATAACAGGTGTTAGTTAGACAATGACTTTGCAAAGGACCACTCTTGCATGGAATAACAGCGGCTTAGGGGCCTAGCTACAGTATGAATAAATAAGGTCAAAAAGGTCAGTGTGGAGGGCCCAACAAACCTCAGGTCACAATGTCTGAAGATGTTTTTTTCTGGCATTTCAGGAAAGAGGAGAGGCAGATTTAGAGATAGGCAAGTAAATGTCAGACATGGTAAACACTTAAGTCCCCTTTAGCCACAAGTATGCTTACCTCATTGAGTATTCATGGGTCTTTTTATTTATTTTTTTTAGAAATTCTCTTGAAAGTTTCCAGCACATATAATTTATTTCAGTTCACTCCGCTTGACATTTACACAGCCTAATGCATTCACACCTTGAGCTGCCCAGTGGAACCAGTCTTCCTCTTTTAGCCACCAAGCAACTCGTCTGAATAATAGGCTTTAAGTGCCTTACTCAAGGACTTCAGTTGCTATGGTTCTTGAAGGTGAATGTCTCAGCAGGTCTGGGATTTTAATTTACACCTTTGTGGTCAGTAGCTTGTGACGATAATGCAGATTTTCACTTGATTTAAATGCTGCACCAGCTACTCTTTTTTTAAATACCAACATTTAAGGCGTGTTTCTCACTGAACTCAACTGGCATAGTTTGTGGTTCCAATTAAATCCAGCAGACTCCTGGCACTCCTTCAGCCATGGTTACCTAACCGTGATAGGCTGCCATTGTTACTGGAGCTTTCATCATACAGCTGTAATACTGTAAGAAAGCTAAACAGCACAAGTTATTTTAGGGGGCTTTGTGTGCATGAACTCAGCAAGAGTTTATTGCACTGCAAGTGCTTGTTTAAACTAGATGACCTACTGATGCTACATATACAACTATATTTGAAAATGAAACATGTTTTTGATCAATAGCCACGTATGTTGTCACTGTACAGCTTTGCCTAGCAGAAAGTTTGTTGAAAGGGTCGCAGGCATCAACATAGTGAAAAAGTAGTAATTAATAGACAAAGCACAGATCTGCTCCATAAAACAGGTCCTAGGTCAGACAGAGCCTCTTAATTACCTTTTCCACATCAGCTGAGATGACTTTTGTCTGTTAAGTGCTTATACCTCATAATGAAAAGTTTTTTTCCAGGCACCCAGAGCTTGTTTACCATGTGACTTCATTTTATGCAAGTTGCTGAGCTTCCGAACAACAACAGCTTTCTTCATGGCTGACAATGATGGGTGTGAGAGAGAGGGCAAGGTGGTGTGTCAGTCTGGGTCAAGCGTGTGTCTGTTTGTTGGCTGTGGGAGAATAATAGCAGCTGAGTTCACAAAACAGAACAAGGGTTCTCCTCAGCTGGAACTGTACTGATGTCTCTCAGCCAATCAGAGCTTGTTGCTACGTGTGCTGTGAATCTGCCCCTTTGTGTTGCAGAGTGGGAGAGAGGGAAACAGACACATTGTGGATCTGAGGGCCGTAGATTTGAAGAAGCATTTCAGTTAATCAAACTGGAAAAGTTTTGAGAAAGGCTTGAACATAATATTAGAAACCCTGTCTATAACAAAACTTTCTGCTGCTAAGTAGTGGTGAGGCATGCTGATAGCCAACTTACAATAAGAGTTTGAAATATCAGGGACACCCAGTCTGTTAGCAGTAAAGGAAAACAAATGTTTTCAGCACATACAACTCTGGATCAGCTCTTACCAATGATCCTTACCATTCTTTATAGTCTTCTGGCAAAAACATGCCAGTTTCTTGGCAGACTTCGTCACCACTTCCAGTATTTTTTACCCTTGTAACACAAGGCAGACAAAAACAGGAAAGGTGATCTGACAGATACGTGTGATCCATGTTATAAAACGCAAGGGAAACACAGCTGACCCTGTCGTTACTATTGTAACAGCAGTCCTGTGCAGCTTTGCCACAGAGAAGGGGAACAAAATATACAGAGGGACATATGCACACAGACACACTTATAACATTACAAAGCTTAACAGAGGCAACAGGCAGTCTCGTACAATGAGAGGACACTGTAAATACTCAGAGCACAACAGGCCGGCTCTAACACAAGACAATCCTATGTGCATGTCACCAGAGGACAACAGGAGCATTAATTGTCTTCAAACACTTTCAAGCTGCAGCTCACTGTCACATACAAAGATGCATATTGGTGCAGCTCATTCCTACACACAGACACTCTTCAATCACCGTGACGTGAATGTTTAACACAATGTCTCCGTTGCCTTGGAAACAACCCCACACCCCCTTCTTCCATGGTCAACAGTTGTGATCGTTGATCACTGTTCTTCTGTAGTCCCGGGTCAGTCAGCCAGGAGAGAAATGACTGAAGCCATGTATCTGCTTGCCTTTACTGCAACACCTCCTTTGTATTGGGACTTAATAAGGATAAGTGATGCTGTTGTCATTTGTCACAAGGATGCTCACTTCTCATTGTTGTGTCTTAAATCCTACTGCACTTCTGCTTTCACAGGAAGTGTAGTAATATTGAAAAATGTAATAACCCCCATGGGATATCTGTATTGGAGATCAGATTGATGGTTTTCCAGAGTCACTGGCATTGACACAAGACACAGCACAGTATTTTTTAAACCGTCTGTAGCAAGCAACCTCATTTAAGAAATGTCAGCTTGCAAAACTACACTGTACACTACGCCATGTTGTTAACAAAGTGCAGACTTTTCCTTGTTTGGTTGCCAGTGAAAGGCTTCGTTGGAAAGGATGTCACGGCAGTTTAATGACCGGTGCTATGGGGATCATATGAGAATGCCACAGGTGCTATATGCACCAATCGTACCAAAACTGAGTTGAGTCAAACAGAGCTGTATCATGCAAAAGAAACATAGCTTAGCTCTGATGTTAAGATCAAATATATCATTAAGATTCTGATTTTTAGCCATTGGCCATCTGTTTGATAAAAGATATATCAACTGTATAATTAACATTAATTGAGTTCTCCAAACCTTTGGGCATCTCTTGGCTGTATACAAGTTGAGGCCACGGCAGCATTTATGCTAGACAGCTGATTGCAAAAATAGACACCACAAGACTTCTCCTTGGTCTGTTGCCAGAAATGGTGACTGATTGATTCTTCCTGTCTTTCAACATCATAATGACGAACCTGAAAAGACTAGACAATAGCGGAGGTCACCTCAAGACAGAACTATCAGAATTTGCAGTTTATGTAGTAAACACTGTGACATTGTATCATGAAATTGGGTGTCTGTAATCTGTAAATCACATAACTTGATTTCAGTTTAAGATGCTCAAACTCAAGTACAACGGAAGAATGATAAAGAGTTGACATCTCTTTATGTACCACATTGTGCTAAAGGGTACCACATACATTCATATGAACATAGAGTGCATGGATGCATACTAAGTTTTGCATATTTCAGGACATGCAGCATGTTTGAAACCACACTCTAGTTGTTAAGTGCTCATGGATAATATAAGTTACAAACGCATTCAGTACGTAAAGACAAATGTAAGCGAGCAGTTGTAATCCTTGAGATGTAAAGGAAAGGAGATAGAGTCTCTTTGGTCTTGCAGACCAGCTGGTCTCCAAATATAGTCTGACTGCAGAACTGGCCGTGGAACAGAAAAGACGGCATTGCAAACAATTCCCGTGGTGGTAAAAAGCAGTGGCCAGAGCTGCTGACACTTCAAATCTGCCACCTGCTTTGCTACCAGTGCATTTGAATACTTTGAAACTGGCTGTGTGCTTTTATAGTCTTGGGATAGCTACAGTACATAGTGGACATCAGGCAGCATTGAAAAGCCCAGCCAGGTGGATTTTAAGGGAACTCCTTTGTGATTTTCAAATAATCCATGTGCTATTTGTGCTATGCTTTGAAAAAAGGATGGCACTTGATCATGAAAGGGGTTAGCTTAGCCTACTAGCTATAACATGTAGAACTCAAAGGAGCATAGTATGGCATATGTAGCATTTAAGCAAGTAAGATGTGACTGTTGGAACTTTTCTAAAAGGCTTGCAAATAATTTTTTTATTGTTCTGTAGAGACTTCAGGCACTCACCACGTTAGCCATTTTTAACATTGGCGCTGCTGGCAGACAGCATCACAAAGTCATCAAATAATTGATTCTAGGAGCCTACCCTTTGAAATCAGAGAGAAACAGAGGGAAAAACAGAAAATAAGAGCTCCCAAGTTGTGTCTATATTTATCTCACCAGGGGTTGCAGTAAAGAGATTTAGCATGTAAGAACTGTCAGTGTAATCTCCCATTCTGCCTCTGCGTATTCATTATAGAAGTGTAGCTGTGTGTATGTATATGCATGCCTGAGTTAAGGCTTCAAAATTCTTGATGAGAAGTTTCTCACTCAGAATTAAGAGTACAAATTTTTTCTCAATATTCTTACAGTAATCACTTGAATAAAAATATTGTCTCTGTAATCATCTTGAGCCTAATTTCACAAGGATGATATCACACTGTTATGCAGCTTTGTACAGTACATCAGCTTCATCAGTTTTATGTTTGTGGTTACTCTTTGTCTGATTGTTACCCCTGTGGTGCTCAAATTATGGCAAAACAGCATGGACATGCAAACATGCAAGTGCTTTTGACTCCAGCAAAGTCCCACCCAACAGAATAATAAGAACGGGTGTTAAATTTAGATTTCTTTCTGTTCTGATCCCTTTACCTATGCGCAGTTCAAGAGATGTGGCACAGTCTTGTCATGTGTTAAGCAATGTGGGAAGAAATGAGAAGTGCTGAGATTCCTGTAGAATCGTTAAAGGATTTTGCATAGAGGTATCAATTAAAGTTGTCTTTTCAATATGAAGCAACCCCGGTATACCAGAACTACACTAGAAATATAAAGTATACTAGAACCATGTTCATGCCTGATTCAATGTCGGGTCATTAAAACAGCGCAATTCTGCAATGTGCATGTACAGAAAAAAGCTTTTGCTCTGAGTTGTTACCCATCTGGGACATCCTGTGCTGTCCCTGATCGAGATAATGAATTTTCAGTCGGGAAGGTTGAACCTTCACTGTTCAGCTCCATTCAGAAGGAGCTAGATATCATTGTGTGTTAAGCTGACACACCTCAGTGGGCTCAGCAGACTGCTGCCAGTGCTGCGTTGAAGCTGCCTGGAAATGCCTTTAACACACAGCCTCCAGGCAGCCTAGTTATCTAGAGTCTGCATATCCCAGAATGTCTTAAATCGTATTAATTTAAGACCTCAAACGATGCTAAAAACAGAGATCAAAAGAGCATTAAGTCTCAAATCGTACAAAGCCTCCGGTGTCATTACTGCGTTGTTTTTCATGAAAGAAGTGGTCCAGTGAAACAGACCTTTGTTCTCTTAGTTCTTTATTTATTCATCTTGAAAGAAGGACTCGCCCCATTGGAGCAGTTAGCTTTAGTGTCCTGCCCAGGGGAACCTCAACAGTAGCTGGTTATTTATTTACTTCCAGAGCCAGTCTCGCCATTTGAACTGGAATAAAGTAGTTACAAGTACACAACTCCAGCCAATCTTCAAACTGTTTATTTTTGTCACACATTTAAATAAATGAAATAAAATAATTTAAATATTCAGATATTTTAAACAGCAGGTACATGAAATTTGACACCATCTGGCTGGTGGTCTGTCCCTATAAACTCGGCTTATTCCTCCTTGTGTGTCTCAGTCTGTCTTGGTATTTTCCTGTCTGCCTCGTTAGTCTGTCCTGATTTTTTTTAATGAAAATGTTTAATGCAAAATCCCCCACAGCCAAGTCACGATTTGTTCAGTTTCGTAGTACAACAGTTCAAAGGTTGCTCTAACGATTTTGTATTATATTGTCCTCCACAGTCTGCCAGACAGGTTATGTATGATCTTGGATTTGTTAGATTTTGATGTCTTCATCTTTAAGAAGCTGTCACAAAAGACCAGTTACAACTTGCCATGTAAAAAATATATATATATATTTTTTTCCTTTGGATGTGTTTTGACATTCGAAAGATTAGTTTTTATATCAACTCATCTGATTCAAATGCCACCTAATTCACTTATTTTTCTGCGAGGTTTCAAATGTTTGCATGAAATTCACTTGACAGGCAGTTATCTAGAAACATCATTAATATGACTTCTTGCCTGCCTTTTTCAACTAATAGTGTGTGTTTCCTATCCGTCCTTTAGACTACTCATCTGTCTATTCCAATATCTGTGTAGACCTTCTGTCTCTCTCCCTCTGAAGTGTGTCTCGTCTCTCCCCGGCTGCTGCCCTGCAGTATATTATCTCATATTGTCTGTGTGTAACACTCAGTCTTTGATAACCAGTAGCCCAGCCATAGGTGAGCTCATCAGTGTTGTGTTCCTGCTGAGACTTTGATCTGCAACTCCTTTTTTCTCATCTGCCACTGGCTTTTGTCTCCGGTCCTCCAAATGCAGACACATCACTAATAGGGAAAGACTAGCAAGACTTCTAGCTGTGCTCCCTGCTTCATTTGAATGCAACATGGTCACAAACAAATGACATACATAGTGAACCGCACCGGCTGAACAGTGGAGGATGGGAGTGGTTTTTGCCATATGGGTACTTACACAGCATTCAAATTAGCTCGGAGTACATGTGTGTGAGCAGAGAGCAGAGAAGCTTTTGCTATAGACAGAGGGCCAACCATGCAGTGATTGTGTGGCCACAGTGCCCAGATTAATGGGTCGGCTTATATGAATGTGTGTCTCTTTCTCTCCTTCTGTCCATCTTCCCATCTGTCTCCCTGTTAAAACAGACACGCTACTGCGTACAAAATGCAAAAATTGAAACCAGCAACATGTTCTCAACTCAGAATCATAATCACACCATTTCGACCAGGCACTGACATGTTTGACTGCCTCTCTGACAGGTCTTAGGTAATGATGAATCACGCCAAACTGTGTGTCAGCGTGCACCACGGTGTGTTTACTCTGAACACTGCGTTCGCAGCCCAGGCTGACCGCTCTTGTCCTGTAGGCTTTTTTCCATCCCACATGACTCTATACTGATCTGTTGGCCCCGGGGACACGGAGACAGCTGAGAGGTGTGTGCCTGACTTTGTGTGTGTGTATGTGTGTGTGCTTATACCGGACCAACCAGCCGATCTGTAGGCGGGACTCCAGCTGCACTTAGTGGCAGGCGGTCACAGGTCTAATAATAAGACGCCTGAATCTAAATCCGACCTGTTGCATAATTCACATCACACATTATCGGTAGATGGAGGAGAGGTCACACGCACATTGAAAAGAGACAGATCAGTGTGCTATTGTGCGTTATGTACTTGGGTTTGGGACCGTGAAGTGCAACATGTATCAGTAAAGCCTCTTATTTAAACAGCGGACCTAAACCTGATTATGTTTTCCTGAGTGTTTTTCTGTTTGCATTTCTTAAGCAGTGCTAATAGTTGCTATGGCACTTCTGTAACTGAATACATGCAGTGGAGTTTAAACACAGGTCTGAAAAAAACGGAGGCTAAATTACATCATTTACACACAGTGCGGACAAGCTCAGAAACAAACTGGAGAAAAAGAGAGTGCATCTTACAAATACACATGGATTCAAACTACAAATATAGATTGATGAGAGAAAGATTTCACATTTTAAACACAGGGAGAGGCAGGAATGGATTGGTCACGCTTCAGCGGGAAAGAGAGGAGGAGGAGGAGGGGAAGCAAAAGGCAGGATTGAACATTGAGCCCCGCTTGTGAGGCTTAATGATTGGTAAACAACCCAGATTGTTACATAAATTCCCAAATGATATTAACTATTTGTGCCAAAGACTGGATTTAAAACATTAAAGAGGGAGTGATTTGACTCTGCAGATCGCTACATCAGCACAAACAATACCTCTTGTCTTTTTTTACTCAGATATCATATGTCATAATGTTTGTTTTGATTATTTCAAGTTGTTGAAAAAGGACCAAACTGGGTCTCTGTACTGCATTTTGTAATGCAGCTCTCTCTTTTAATGTCCATGGACAGGTTTCACTGGCTTATATGTGTTGTCCTGCATCCTGATCACCTCCCAGCGACCATCTTAGCTTAGGCTGTCTTTCTTTGTGTGTGCATGTGTGTGCGTGTATGCGTGTGTAGGCTTCATAGGAATGTTCTATTCAGGCATGACGCCCTAAAGAATGACAGCTCTCATCTATGGGCTGGGCCCCTTAACCAAAGCCTCCATCACTAGTCCTTTGTCCTACACTGCACGTGTGTGTATGTGTATGTGTGTGTGT
>CAFUXE010000783.1:67238-101257 GCA_903364295.1 Serranus cabrilla | reverse complement strand
TGTGTGTGCGTGCATATGTATGCCCATATGTTAACTGTGGATTCACATGTTTGTGATAGTGTGTTTGGTAATTGCTGTGTCTACATGTGTGTTTTTGTCTTATGTGCCTTAGGGGTGTGTGTGTGTGTATGTGTATGTATGTTTCCTGGGTTTGCCTTTCCTAGAAAGCAGCACTCTGACACCCACTGTGCACACATCATTTTGTGTGTATACGTTCAAGATGCGTATATGCAGCACACCACCTCTCAGAGGCAGTTTTACGCTGCTCCCTTAATCACTCTTTACCTCCCTCCCTCCCTCCCTTCATCCATCCATGCTTCCTTTTCCCTTCTGCTCCTTACCTACTTCATGGAGCATCACCTTTAGCACAAATCCCCTAACAGTACAAGGAAGGAGAACCTTTAATAGTGCGGACTGGGAATATACCAGCCCCCTGTTGTATATCCAGTACCTTCAAGCCAACCATCATGCAAAAGCCATGAACTCTGTGACCTTGAATGTTGACCTTTGTCATATATTACTCCTTATGGTCTGTCCCTTGCTCCCTTTCCTCTCTCACTGTTGGTCTCCTGCCTCCTTTGTTCAAGCCTTTTCCGATTCCAGGCGGTAAAGAAAAGGAGATTGTTCCTGAATATAGCCTCCATCTCTTTCAGCCTGCATTTATTCAGCCTACAGCTGGCTAACAGACCCCCCTCCCTCCCTCCCCTTCACTCCCCCTCCCTCCTCATGTTTTGTGTTGGACTGCGCCTCACTTCCACGTGCAGCAGCAGCTCAAAGGCATGTAGGAGGAGTTCCCTGAGAGGAATGTGCGTGACTGGCTGGCTGACTGCGATACACACACACACACACGCACACACACACACACACACACAGCAGCAGCTCGTAGCTCACACTTCTGCAGAACCAGCTGAGAGGGACTCTGTTCCTGGCTCTGGTGGGAAGAGGACAGGGTGTGTGTTTGTTTTGTACTACTAGCATTATGAGGACCTAAGGATTAAAAAGCATCCATGTAATAGTGACCTAATGTTTGTCTGACTCCAATTTAAATGAAGCCAGGAGGAGGATTTGAGATTGTAGAGCAGCTTCTGTACATCAGTGATTTTGCTTGTGTGCTATAAAGAAGGAAAAAGCTGTGATTCTCAGAGAAAGCTGCTGTGTATCAGCTGACCTCCTGCGGGATTCTGGGAGTTTTCTCTGGAGGAGCACAGAGCACTAAGACGGGCTCTTCAACCTCCTGCTAAAAATACTCCTCCTTTACATCTAAGCTTCAATTACAGCAAAAACAGAGAAGGATTTTGTCAATTTTATTGTAGCAGGAGACAAACCGACGAGCCACAGCTACAATTCAGTAGCATTTGACTGGTGACCTATTATACACAACAGTCCCCATTCTGCCCCTCATAAACACTACCAGGTTATTTTGAATAATAGTGCACAGCGGAGTGGCTCAGCGTGAGCTATAATTTGAATGTGACGCCCTGCTGAGTATTCCTTGTTAGTTTTCTCTCTGCTTCCACATAAATAGGTGATTTAAAAAGAGGCTGGCTGTTGAGTCACAAGGGAATAGTCTGTTCCTCAATGGTGAAAGGTTTTTTATGCTCTGTCAGGTCCTGGTCACCCTGCCAGCCCCT
Organism: Serranus cabrilla; assembly: GCA_903364295.1. NCBI lineage: Eukaryota > Metazoa > Chordata > Actinopteri > Perciformes > Serranidae > Serranus > Serranus cabrilla. Next base: position 99,626 of record CAFUXE010000783.1, on the reverse strand, counting down.
CCCAACCCCACCCTGGCAAATTTGGTAGAGTGCCGGGTGGTGCAGCATGACTTTACTGTCTCGTGTTCTAGTTTTGTTTGCAAATGTTTTGTCAACAATGAGTGTGAATGACGTCACTGTCAGTACTGTCTATACTTGTATGCGTGTGTACTCTAAAGCTGACAGTGTGTGGCTTCATCCCTCTGCTCAGCTGACATTGGAGGTCTAAATATATTCTTTTGAAGTGGCCAAACTGGAAAAGTTGCGTCATTCGCTGCTTCCCCCACGCCCCTTCTCTAAACAAGTCTTTCCAGCCAGAGTTAAATATCCATATCTCCTTAGGTAAAAACCATCCAGGCATTCACATGCTCACCATGTCAACACAGGTGGCTTTCTCATTGCATTTTGCTTTGCATTAGGTGTAATTTGCCAGCATCTGTCACCGGATATGCAAATTAGCCATTTACCTGCTACTGTCCTACAATAGGTTCCTTGTTTTTCTGTTTCTCTGTAAAATGATTTGAAAAGATATGCTGACCCTCTGTTTTCCCTGCCTTGCCTAGATGCAACGGAGGAGTTTTTCGAGTACGATGCGGAGGAGTTCCTGGTGTTCCTGACCTTGCTCATCACAGAGGGAAGGACGCCAGAATATTCTGTGAAGGGCAGAACCGAGGGGCTGCACTGTCCACCGGCCCAGTCGGCCATGCCGCCTCTTCACAAGCACGAATGCAGCGACAAACTGCCCCAGGTAGCACACGAGACACATGTATATACATCTATGTACACAACCGCCTGTCATTTCTTAAAGTGTGAACAGAAGGCAGTTTCTTCTCACCTAACAAGAGGTGGTTGTTGCTTCATTTACATGATTTAAGTTAATGTTAATTGAGGCCCACTTATATAATGGGCTTTACATATGACATATTGTTTGTTGTTGTTAAGATGTGTGATAATTTTTGTAAACCATCTGTAACCATAAAAATAATAATGTATAAGAAACATACAGTTTAACAGCACCACAAACTACAGCTTCTGAAATGACAGCAAAGCTGGATTAAGGCCTCTTCAAAAAGTTATTTTTTTTTCAATTTGTTTAACTTTTTTAATTCTATTTATTACCTTATAGTACTATCTTACAGTACACATATGCTCAGACATAGTATTATAACTAAAATGTAATTAAATAAAAAATTTTGTAGACTGCATTAGTTTTAATTAGGTCCACTGGCAAGTCTATATCCCTCTGCATAAAACCCTGTTACATGCAGCAGTAGGGGAAACCATGGGACTTTTTCACTTATCATTGTTTTGTACTACTTTGCCATTGCAGCAGCTTTACAGAATAGCAGATACATACAGTGAACCAACAAGGTGGAAAGATTTTTAAAATTGTGAACTGAGATGTGACCTAAATGCAACCACTGAGACATTCAGCTCTAAGTGAGGCTCTTTGTGGGTCCCATCTGCTCTGCCCCTACATTTCAAGGTCATGGTGATGACATTCAATAATGAACACTAACCCTCCACCTTTTGTTTGCTGCTGTGTGTGTGTCCAGTGTCGGCAGGCAAGGCGAACCCGTTCGGAGGTGATCCTCCTTTGGAGGAACAGCATCCCCATCATGATCGAGGTCATGCTCCTACCAGACTGTTGCTATGGTGACGAGTGCCCCCCGAGTGACCCCATCAGCGACCCGGTCATCAAACAAGATGCTCTGTTGCTGGAGAGATGGACCCTGCAGCCAGTTCCAAGACAGTAAGTCATACACATAGTCTTACTGTTTAAACTCCGACAATGCTAAAAAAGAGAAGATGTACCGCTTTATTGACATTGACATTGACTCTGACCACTCTTTGACTCTGCTAACCAACAATAAGTTTTAAGTCTGCCCTTTACAAGAGAAATACTGTTTATTTTATTTCCAATTTGCTTAGTCTTCCCATTATCCATTGCTGATCTTAGTGTTTCTACAAAAAGGGACAGCAAACTAAAATGAACAGGTAGAGGATACCTAATCTTATTGACATCCAGGTCCTGGTGGCAGATCATTTCCTAGAATACCGCACCTATGTTTGAATGGCTGCATGCAGAGAAAACGCATGTAGTCCCCCAAAACAATGAATGAGGCTTCACAAGAGCTGTGAATCCAAACCTTTTAGTGTTTTTATAGCTCTGAACCCCACAACCCACCAGCAGGTGTTTTCTTAAAAAACATTACCAAAATTAAAACATTTACAAAGCCACAAACTTTAAAAACATATTCAAATCATAGTCAGATTTTCAAATTTCCAACAGTTCTTGAATGAATCATGTGTGACAAATGCTTTTCTCAGGAAAAGTAATCAAATCTAAGCTTAAAATATTTACACATCATTAAAATGACTTTGTTCTACATGTCTCATTTTATATTGCACCAAAGATAATCCCTTTGCACTAACCGGATCCTGTAAAAAACATTACATTCTGCACTCTTCAGCGCAACTGGGAAGCCATGAATGACTCAGCTGTGACCAACAGTCACATGTCAAAAATTCAGTGAAAGTTCCACTGAACTGCAGCTGTCTACACAGAGCAGAGCAGAGAGGAGCTGGACACTTTATGTGGCTCTGGGTGAGGCCTGCGGGGCTCTAAGAACCCAAGGCAGACTAAAGTTCGACAGGCTAGGAGTTATGACTGTGGGGGTCCGTAAGTAGAGGTTGTTAAAATGTAAAAACAGTGTAGTAATCTATCTATCTATCTATCTAGTATGCACAGCATGTGGAGACCCCAGATTTCATTTAATTACAATTTTTGTAAAATAAATTGGCAAACAAATTCAACTTGCAGTTATGTTCCAACTTGCAGTTTATGGCATTGTAACTGTTATACTGCACAAAATACATTTTGAGTTCTCCCTCCTTGACTACTTTATCCAAAGAAAACCCATGAAAAAGTACATAAACCTTCGCATGAGCTGTAAAACCCCCCTTTCTGTGTTTTATATCTTTATAGTCAATTTTGTGCATTTTTAATGCTTCTATAACGTACGCTATGGCATTGTTAATGAGAGATATACGTTTCAGACACATGCAAAGGTAAAGGTAAAAAATTGTATTGAATGCTACAAAATAATAGAATAATATGGAATGAAATAATAATAAAACTAAAAGAGACCAATGGGGATAGTGGGCTTGGCACTCAGAGGGTTAATTAGCTTTACAAATTGGCCCACTTTCCTACTAAAGTGTGTAAAACAGGGAACACTGTGTTTGGAAAGAAATACACACACATCTCTGAACTGTTTTCTCATTAACCTGACATACTGGCACATTTCCACCTTTTTTTAACTGTGTTTTTAATAGAAGCGGCGATCGTTTCATTGAGGAGAAGACCCTGCTGTTGGCTGTTCGCTCCTACGTCTTCTTCTCCCAGCTCAGCGCCTGGCTCAGCGCCTCCCATGGTATCGTCCCAAGAAACATCCTGTACAGGTCAGACATAACACTCACTGAAGACTTTGACACTGGTGGGCTGGCTTTCACTGAGGCTGTTGGACCAGAATATTAAAGCTACAGGAAACTTGATCCAAAGTTATGTTCTTTTCAAATTTATAAATAGGTGTAAAGTTTGTTTGCTGTGCTGTGTTTAAGATTGAATCAGAGGAAGTATAACCAAATCTCTGGAGGCTGTGTTAATTCCAGTGTATTTTAAGATGGAGGAGTTAAAAGTGGCGTGTTAATTGAATCTCTCTCTCCGTCTGTGTCAAACAGGATCAGTGCTGCTGATGAGGACTTGGTGTGGCAGTTCTCCCAGTCGCCTTCAGAGCACATTTTCCCCGTCCCCAATGTGTCCCAGAGTGTTGCACTGCAGGTCCGCGTCCAGTCACTCCCCCGCCAACCCACCTACCCCACCCTGGCCTGCAGCATCCACACCGGCCTGCCTCCACTCTACAGCAAGACCCCCAGCCTCAACCCAAACCTCAACAGCCATGGTGGCCTGCCCACCCACAAAAAGAGCCAGGACCCCAGCAAAGACAACCTCCTTCTCAACTCTAACATGTACAGCAAGAGCTCCACCTCCATGTCTGGCCTTCTCCTCAATGGATTACCCATTCCTAATCTCCCCATCAACAATATCCCCATAAATACGGCCGTTCCTTCTTACAGCAAGAAGAGCCAGGAGCCCTGCGAGGACCACACCTATCAGAATGGTGAGCTCCCGCAGGTCAGCATCCCCCAGCGCCAGGGCTCTCCACTGTTCCACAGGTCCTCTCACTCCCCCACACCCTCCCGCTCCCACTCCCCCTCTCCACTTCCAACGAGTAAAGCAGGGAAGTGGCTGTACTCTGCTCTCAATGGTTCATCTGACCCCACACAAGTCGAGGACTACGGGTCTGGCACCAACAGCAGTGATAAGTCAAAAGGGCCCCTGCCTGACCCACTGAGAGCTTTTAAGAATTTCTCAATTGCGGAACCACCCCGATGCCCGTCCCCAAGGCCTGCAAACGAGACAAACCCCCTGATTGGCTCCCTGCTGCAGGAGAGACAGGAAGTTATTGCCCGAATCGCACAGAGGCTCAACTTCTGCGACCCCACAGCACCGCCACTCCCTCCTGGCCTTTTTGCTTCTGACAACCCTCCCAAAGCCATGTGGGGCAGTAACCATGATGACATAACTGCCAGTAAGACCAAAGAGCCCGAGGTGCCGCCCTATGAGTCAGTGGGACGTGTGTGGTCCAGCCCCTTCAACACACCCATGACTGACACTGCTTTCACCAAGCGTGAGAGCTCATCCCCCAAACCTGCAGCATGCAGGAAGCTGAAAATGACTGAGACGAGAGATGTACAGGAGGAGAGGAATGGAGAGAAGGAGAAGGAGAAGGAGAAAGATAGGGAGAGAGACAGCTCCCTGATCGCCCAGGCAGTACAAGACATAACTAGACTGATCCAGGAGAGACTGTCTGTCCCCTCTCTGTCCCCAAGGCACAGCAGGAGCGGCAGCCATCTGCACCACACGCACACAACAACAGTCACACACACAGTCCGCACATACTCGCACACCTCACACATCCAACAAGCCTCACACACTGCCACCAACGGCTACACCAACGGCCACATACCCAGCCATGAACCTCACAGAGGCAGCAGTTGCACCGCTGCCACACACGCGCCCGTTTGCACAGACAAGCCCCGGGTCGATCCGGGGGCCGAATGCCATTCTCCCCGGGCCCAAAATGGTGCTCACTTTACACTTGAAGAAGCCTCATTGAAAGGCCAGTCCCACGCGCTGGCTGGTCGGTGTTTACGAACTCCCCCACAGGAAAAGGTCAGAGTCAGGACACCCAGCAGCCACGAATCCCCCTCTGCCTCCCCCGTCCTTGAGAACAGCCCAAGGAATGCCCAGATCTTTAGTTGGACTTGCAATGATGCTAGCCCAGCCATGAACTGTAACATAAGCCACAACCACAGCAAGCCTCAGCCTCACCCTCAGTCCCAGATGCAGTTCTGTGCACCAGCCCAGGCCTCTGCCCTGCAGGATGAGAACCAGGAACCCTGCATGTCTGGATGCTCCATCACCTCCAGTCCAGACATGACTCCCCCTTCTACTGTCCTGGTAAGGGACTCCTCATTTTAACAGGCGTTGAGTGACAGCCCTTTTACTAAGGCTGTGCCCAATGTCAATATTTATTTATTTTTACATTCGAAACTCAACCCAGATTCCTAATAAGTTGCGACATTTCACTTATTCTTTGTTACATATTCAATTAAATACTACATTTACAGTACATTTCATGTTCAAACAGATTAACTTTTGTTTTGAAGATTAATATAGGAGTAAAGCTATTTACCATGTAAAGCTATAGTGGTGTAATAGTGTCCCGATCAAAGAACGAAGTCACGCTCCCTCTGTGTGTGTTTTAATCCATCCCTTCTGGTCTTTGTTGACTACAAAGTGTTGTTGCAGCTTGTCCTGCCTTATGTGCATGTTAGTGCGCATGAGTCCCTGTGTGTGTGTCCCACTTGTCACCACTCTCATTAGGCCTGTCAAGATAACCACATTTTGTTGGATGGTACATTGTCCCAAAAATAATTACAATAAACGATATTACTATCATTTTAAGACCATTTAATGTCACTGATATGATAATATAATAGTACAATAAAGCAAGTACATCCCTTCAAAGACCAATAAACTTTAAATTGTCAGTGTGTGAATCTCTGACACAGAGAGCAGATGAGAAATCCGAGGCAGTGTGACCAGAGATAACATCAAATCATGTCTCATTCTGTTCATTTAGATTAGACTTTGTTGGGGGAAAAGCTCAAGTGCTGCACCAAAGTGATATAATAGTTCCACCCTCCACTGGTCCCCACCACTGCAGTTTTTATGGTATTGTGTTGTCTAAAACATTGGTGACATTGTTATTTAAACAAACAAGCATGTAAACACAACACGCAATATTGTACATTATATGGACATGACCTGGAAACTTTTGATAAGCTCAGTAAGTCAATATTGTAATTAATGTGACAGGCCTAGCTTTTATGCTTCTCAGACAACCTTACCTTGCGAGCTCTGTCCCCACTGTTTGTGGGACCGTTCACAGTAGTGCCATCATCCATTGCATTGGCCGTCAGTCATCAACCACTGAGCCCAGCATCTTGATTTACAAGCCCCTCCCCCATCCACACCTACTTGGGCGTGGGTTTACGGTGGCATTTAGTGCTGAAAAAGTAACAATTCTGATTTTTTTAATGGTGGACAAACTGATTTTACAAGTTTAACTGAAGGTGCCCACCCTGGCTGCCACATCATTGGATTTAATGTAGAAGAGAATTAATTCAAACTAATTCAAAAAGAACAAACCTATATATGCCATCTATGTAATGCACTAATTTCTTGTGAAGGCATTCATAAGATGATGATGATCTTAATGGTGGATATTGCCCCTGTAGAGTGTTTTTTGCCTGTTTGCTTTGATCAGTGTGGGTGACTTGCTCTGACGATATCATCGTCCATCCTGATGTTACACAGTGGACAACGTCATATGCCAATATGATAGACATTGCCCAACCCTAGTTCATGGGAGTGTCAGCACTCTTCAAAGTTTAAAAAGAGCATATATATATTAAGGTGTTAATGGAAATTAAATACTTGATAAAAACAAATCACTCATTCCATAGGATTTTGGTCAAGAAGCCTAAACTATCTTGTGAAGTACTGATTGACTCTTAGAGCTTAATGAAAAGTGTAGTACAAGCATAACATTTTTCAAATTTCACAGCTCAAACAGATAGGAACCTCCTCATTTAAACTCACTGCTCAGTGTTTTGCCGGGGGCAGGTGGGCCTGGATGGGTAATCAAGATGATTTACGAGAAGATGATTTGATAAATGCAAATTAAACTGCATTTGCATACTTTCAAACTGTCCTAATCCCTGTCCGTCTCTGTGCTGCAGCGAGCTCACAGCCCCTCCCCACTGCGCCCCTGCAACAGCTGGAAGAAACAGAACCGCCACTCATTAGACGCCACAGCGACCAAGGCCTTCCACCCTTGTACTGGCCTGCCTCTGCTCTCCAGCCCTGTAAGCAACTCATCTTCACATTCATTGGCAGTTCCTGCTTTGTGCATTTGTTAGCATAACACTTAGCAGGCTCACAGTCACAAACACTTACTGACTCAGTCATTGTCAGCGTTCAACAACACTCACTACCCTTTATTTCCAGCCATCCAAAGCATTACTCACAGTAGTTACACCGGCGTAAAAAGTAAGCATGTGAATGTTTGTCGTAAAGAGACTTTGAAATATCTGGCAGCTGTTTTTATTGCTGCTGCTGGGTAACTGAGCTGTTAGCCAAGGTTAATGTACACACAAACACACACACACAGGCAGGTGAGGCACGTGACTCATCTGTGCCTCATCAACCACAGGCAGTTGTTTCATCATCACAGCTTCCTGCCTTCTGAACAGTCTCACTCACAGTTGAAACACGAAAATGTACACACACACACACACACACACACACAGAGACACTCACAGGAACTCTCAGTCTCACCAACACACAAGCTCACATATTTTTACACACAAATCATGACGCACATTGCACAAAATGTAGTCATACATTAATATTTTGGAGTTGGTTTATCTTTATGAGGCTTTAACATGTACATTTTTAAAAATATGAAGTTTTGATGAGAGATTTTCCTTTGTTATTGAAAACTCGGCTATTACATGCTCTTAAATTTTTACTTTGGGTGTCAAAGATTTAAAGCAAAAGAAATATAACAGTGTCCTCCAAGCTCTACCCTTGGATACTGTGACTGTTGCTCTGTGTTAATTGTGTCCTGTGTGTGTGCCGCAGGTTCCTCAGAGGAAAAATCAAACAGGCTACTTTGACCTGGACACCTCTCTGACTGGCTGTAAGGGTTTGCCTTGGGCCTCTGGGAAAAGGTACACATATCTCACCTGTTATCTTTGTAACCAGACTCATGTTGTCCGTGGCGGAAAAATCTGGATGCTTTCACTGGTTTAATGCAGTCTTAGTAACAGTAAAAGGACAGCAAGTTATTTTGTTTTACAGTTTCCTCCCACATCATCTGTTTATTCTAGTACCATCTGGATGAAGTTACTCATACTTTGCATCATAATGTTAAAACTTGTTTTTCTCACTCTGTAACATTTCAGCTGTTACTATGTGTAAGTGCCAGAAAGGCAAATTCTGGTTTTAATATGTGTATTGTGTTTAAAGTTGATAAATGGTTAAAGTATTAATCATATCATCTTGTATAAGGGATCTCCATTAGGGAGGAGGTTTGCTCCAGCCGTCATTTTTAAGCCCTAACACGCTGACGTAGCCGTGAATCAGCAACAGGTTTCAGAAGTATTGTCCGTGTGCTGAGAGATGGGACAATAAGAGTGTTGTTCTGAGTGCTGAGGTTAGGTCAGCCCTGTTCTGCTGACTATTCCTCTCACGCTGCCACCTGCTGAAGCTCTGCTGTACTGTGGCTGCATCTAGAATCACACACATTCTGCTCAAAATGGCAGACTGAAGTGAACAGGCTTTATATACACAGAGCTTCGTGGCACTGCCTACACACAGCAGATGTGGGTGGTAGATCAATGCTGCTTTTGATAAAGCAGATGTTTTTAGAGTTTGGCCTTCAGGGTGTAAAGTTCATTTTAACTGCCAGATAAGTGGCACTCAATCTGGCTGTTTTTAATCATAGGAAATTTGTATTTATTAATAAATACACATGGACACAAATAGCATTCCATCTGCCTGTTACTTCCAAGTACCAAATATTTTGAGATGGCAGATATTGCTTTTGTTTACAATCATTTGATCTCACCATGGACACCAGCCTACTCAGACATACCAGAAATGCTTGTCACGTAGATACTGAAGATGCTGTTTTACGCATCTCGCCTCACAAGTTAATCAAGTGTGTGTGTGTTTTAATGCTTCAGGGTGTGTCCAAAAAGAGAGGGGTACACCGATGAGTCACAGCAGCTGTTCAGTGCCAGCGCTCCACCTGCCAGTCTCAGTCTGCTGGGAAACTTTGAGGTATAACACACACACACTCGGCATCATGTCTTTTTGATTCATCATGTAATAATTTACCAATACATGCCCAGAATAATTCAGTTATAATTATCTATAAATATCTGTATCTGTATTCATTCAGCCAACAAAATGAGCCGTCTCTCTATTTGTATTTGGACATAAGACCAGAAATGAGCATGGTTTATAATAGAAGTCATGTTAAATCCCATGTATTTAGTATATTCTTTGGCAATGTAATTTTTATAATTTCAGAGTATCACATTTATATAATACTGGCATATAAATCACTTTAAAGTATATTTCCACATTCTTATGCTGTACTTTTCACCATCACAATAAACAATGGCTGACACACAGACCTGTCAATTATTTATTTTCTTTGAATAATAACAAGCTACTTTGTATGGACATGAACTGTCTCCTTTAGATTATTTCAACTATAAGTCAACAATAGCAAGGATATTTGCTTAGTTTTATTATTATACATTAGCTATGCTCAGTTTGCAAAGTACATGTAATTAATTCTCCTGACTTTAAATACATTTGGTTGAAGTTGAAAGTTGGGTCATAGCATGTTTTTTGCCTGTTATTGCTGTTTAAATGTACTCCTTATAGGAACGTTGGTCTGGTAATTGTTTTATAGGGATGGAATTCTGGAATATTAATGGTATATTGGTGTGTATAAGTCTTGTATAAATCATATATATGTCTTGTGTAAAGCCTAATTCAAATATTGAACTGTGTTTCCCTAGGAGTGTGTGCTGAACTACCGCCTGGAGCCTTTAGGGTTAGTGGAGGGTTTCACAGCAGAGGTTGGAGCCAGTGGGTCCTTCTGCCCCAGTCACCTGACCTTACCTGTGGAGGTGTCATTCTACAGTGTATCCGATGACAACGCTCCATCACCATATATGGTAAGATATATTTTTCCAGTTAGTAAATAAATCATTTGTTTGTTTGTTTTTATGATGAAGACAAAAGCTGTATCTACAGCTGATAAAGTGTGTACTGGCTTTGTGTGCCTGCTGGTGACACAGTGACTGTCATGTGTTTTTCATAGGGTGTGATAAACCTGGAGTCCCTGGGGAAAAGGGGCTACCGTGTACCTCCATCAGGAACCATTCAAGTGGTGAGGACACCTTTTTTCCCATAAATGTTCTTTGTGTTGTAAAAGACATTTATTTGTACAAAATATCTGCTGCATGGTGTACACATGGCTGACAACAAAGAGCAAATTAGTTAGTAAGTAACCAATGGAAAGGGAGACCCCTAGTGGTTATTATGGAAAGTTCATAACATCATTGTTTTTGTTTATTTATGGTGCTTAGACTCATACATTTAAAGGCCTTTTTTTTTATATACATTGACATTATTTGTATGATATGTACAGTATGATTTTATGTCTCTTTCACTGCATGTAAGGTTGTGTTGTGTTAACAGATCGATGAAATCAGTCATGAAGAGTTAGAAACATGTCTAAATCCTGCAATGCTCTCTGGTTGCACCTTTCAGACCTTATTCAATCCCAACAAGACAGTGGTGAAAATGTTTGTTGTGATGTACGACCTACGAGCCATGCCAGCTGGACACCAGACCTTCCTGCGCCAGAGGACCTTCTCTGTTCCCGTCCGCCGTGACACAAACAATCAGACCAGCAGGAAGCCCCTCGGCCAGGGACGCACCTTGCGCTACCTCGTTCATCTGAGGTCAATTGGCTGTCATTTTGTCTTAAATACACACCAAAACTAGAATCGTTTGGTACTGGTGATGTGTCTCCTCCCTTATTCATTCTCTACGTCTTGCATCTCTTTCTCCAATCCCTTCCAGGTTCCAGAGTTCTAAGTCTGGGAAGATCTACCTCCATAGGGACATCCGTCTGCTGTTTTCCAGGAAGTCCATGGAGGTGGACAGCGGAGCTGCCTACGAGCTCCAGTCCTCCACAGAGTCCCCTATCGACCCACCATTCTCTCCCCGCTGCTGAGGCCTGACTCCCTCCCTCCTCCACCCAGGCAGGCAACCACCGAAGCTTCAGTCACACCTCGATGCCAACGATAGACTCTTACGCAGCCCACGGCTAGATAAAAGAGAAGCAATTTAAGGACTGCAGTCAACAAGACTCACCTGGCATGTGCCCAAAATCTTTGGTTTCATCCCCTCTGTCACCCAGAACTGACAAAGGGGGGAGGCTGAGAGCCTGGGAGACTCGTCAGAAATGATGTTCTTTGTTAAGTGCACAACCTTGGATCAAAGAGGTTGGGTCAAAGATTACAGTTATAGAATATGTTTCAGATCCTGTTGTCCTGGTTAAAGAAGGCCGTTCAAGATGTGATAGGTCATTGTTTTTCCTGCTGTTGTGTGTACCCCCTCCAGCGTCTGGCAGGAGAGTAGAGACCTGTGATCATCTACAGAAGTAGTTAAAAAAGATTTGCAGAGTGTAGGCTACTTCACTCTGTTTACGCCAATCAAAATGTTAATTGGACCTGTTCACAACATAATTAATAAGTGTTCAATTTAAATTAATTTCATTATAAATGCAATACAAGGCCCTTGTTAATGGTAAATGATTTTGTTTTGAAGATTGGATTGATTGAACTGAAAGTGAACTCAGCTTTGACCCTTTGATTCCTGAGCTCGGAGCAGAGGGAGTGCGTATGGAAGAGGAAGCGGGTGGTAGACTGTGGTGCAACGCCATCCCCTTATCCAAAAAAAAACACCCATACCATGGACCACTAAAGAAGTTGAACAAGCAATCAAGCTAGAATCAACTGAAGGCATCACAGCAGAACATCAGAAGTGCACTGTGGATTTTTTTTTCTCATAACTGGAAATGAAACAGAAAATAGTAATATTCTAATACTTTTGTACTGTTACAGAACCACTTTATTGGAAGTGTTGCAATAGAAAGAGTAACCTTAGTTTAGTGTTTACACATTCACTTTCAGTTTACTTACCATCAGTTTATTTAATATTTAAATTAATATTTCAGTTACTACTTGTGACGTCTGTCATGCTAAGATGATGTAGTGCAAACTGTATATCATAGTATGTATTTTTGACATTAATATTCAAATCTGAAAAAAATATATCTATATATCTTCTAAAGCAATCTTGAATGCTGCTCTGTGTCTTTGTGTTGTTATTTTTCTCATCATGTTTCCTGCCACTGCATCCCCATACAGTCACACACTGGGAGGAAAGGAACAAAACAATATAATTTCTACTTCTAATATAATGTCCCTTAACTGCTAATATGGATTTGGATCAATGTGGATTTTTTCATTTTCGTACTACTAACATACCTTGTGGTGAGAACTTGAAACACATAGTATTGTAATATATAAAAGCTTCTCAGCATTTAAGTTCTGTGGCATCTTAAACTTGTGAGTACTTAAATAAATATGTATAAAAACAAATTTTAACTCAAACAAGATTGAGACTAAAAATAGTGTAATCCAATTACTGACTGGATAATGACCAGCATAATCTTTTTACAGGTTTAAATTCAAAGCAACACCATAACAAGACAACACAAGTTATAGCATTGTTTTATTTTGATAATTAACAAATTAGGTGGACACAAAGGCACTTGGGAGCTGTTTTGGAAAAGATGAATATAGATAAGATAGATGAGATATGAGATTTTTTTCTCAATACATTACAATAGCACATGCTGCAGCACGACACTGACATATTCTCTGATTCTTAATGCGTGGTGAGCTTGAAGTCGGCACTACTGCTCTAAAACTGCACGCAGCAATCTACAACAGCTGACGATAGTAGGTGTCTAGGTGGTGGCCATTTACTATGGCGGCCACTGAGCTTTTGAATGCTTCTGCACAGCCTCGCCACATTTGTATGCATTGTGTATTTATTTTCTTTTTATGCACTGTGATAGTCAGACTGTTGACCTGTTGTTGGCACGAAAATCTTTGTTTCACACATGTTTGTAATGGTGCCAGGTTTAACTGTAGTTGAACAAAATCTCAGAAGACCATGCGCGTAATTCAGTTTCTAAACACTACATGATGAAGAAAACGAATGCGAACACATAAAATTAATACACTGTGTTCCTCGGTGGAGCGTTCATCTTCATCTAGATCTAAGGATTATTTGCCTAAACTGTGGATTTGTGTAACTGCACATGGATCTAACAGCTGATCGGGATGTTATGCAACATAAATCCGATCCCAGCACTGTGCGCGGGTGCACGGGAGGCGTGCCAGATCGTGGGCGCGCATGGTGTCTCCGCATGTGACGTAGTTTTTCTTGTGCGGGAGTGCGCGCTCGACAGGACTCGTATGGGTACGGAAAGTCAGAGCAGGGGATTTGTGGATCACTTGTGCAACTAGTAGCAATCTCTGCTCGGAGATCACGACAATACAGAAATGTCGGGAGATACTGAAGAAACACAGACAGCTGAGGAGACATTAGTGGACGAGAAGGTAACTGTTAGCAGCCGCAGAAGCACCGCTGACTTTGTTACAGCTAACGCTAACCTACGTTTTACAGCTTAGCTTCTTCACCCCGCGCTCGTTATTGTTGACATTTCAACCGAAGCCAGCTACTAAGCCCTGGGTAGAATAGTTAATGTTATTTGTCAAATGTCATGGCGATAATACATTACCAGTTAGGTGGCCTACTGTCTCTGTTGCTAATAGAGTTAAGGTTTCGAGTGGTCACTGTGAATGTCAGAGGTGCCGCTAGCTACGCTAATGTTAGCAGCTCGCCATTCGCCAAGCTAACTGTCATGACATTCACATACTGGAAAATAGGTATCAGCTAGCTCAGCTGCTAGCTTAGCTCAACCCAACAGAATGCTATATTTAAGATTGGAGCCTAATAACGTCTACGTTATCGTTTATTCCACTCCAACTACCGCAGTTTTTCGTGCTGCTAGCTTTGTACCTACTTAATCGCCGCGGTTGTTAACGAACAACAAACTGACGGTTATTTTGCGCTTAATCCCAACCGCTGGTCCAACCCAATCAACCGAGCTCCTATCGTTGCTTTGTAAGGGTGGTGTTGGGAAAACACGAGTCAGTATTTATTTTTATCTTCATGTAAGTTTTGGCAGTTTATCCCAATACAACGCAATGACCTAATGTAATTTGAACCTATGGCGTGAGTTAATGCAACAGCATCTGAGGCGTGAATATTGAATTACTTCCTAGCAAACATTTTTTAACCAGCTTTGTGAGAAATAAGCGACTTTTGCATCCGTCTTAGTAGCAGATGTTTGGTTTTCTGTAAACGTTTAGTAGTCAAAGGTCTAACAAGGAGTCAGATTATCTCCATGCCGCAGTCCCATCACCTGACAAATGTTTCAGTGGGAGCCTGAAGGCACCTGCTGAATATACTGTCTTGTTGTGCTGTATGTGGTTATAGTTAAACGTTTCCCCCTCATTTCGATGCCAAATGTTTCTGTTTTGTCCAGGAGGTTCAGGAAAAAGTGATCAGCCCAGAGAAGTCAGAGGAGGCTAAACTGAAGGCCAGATACCCAAATTTAGGCAATAAACCTGGGGGCTCTGACCTGCTTCGCAAACGCCTGCAGAAAGGGGTGAGTAATCACTTGTGTTGGTCTGCAAATCAGTTAGAGTTCATTTGGGTACAGTCTCTAAACTTGCTGCCATTGCACTGAAGCTGATTTGCCAGTTGATATTGTACCTAAGCTAATGTAGTTCAACCAATTAATATTAGCTCAGGGAAGAGTTTTCATAGCATGCCACTTACAACAGTAATAACAAATAACATTTTTTTTAGAATCCCTCTTAGTGCAAAACAATACAAATTAACATCACAACAAACTGCTGTTGCGAAGAGTGGTAATAAACCAGAATCAACACACAACAGTTTCAACAAAGCCTGAAACTTATAACCTTCATGAATTCAGGATTTATTGCAGGGATGTTGGAGTGTTATCATTTGCTAGGTGTGTGTCATGAATTAGCAACAACAACAATGTGCAGTAACACTGTCTTCACGTGTTTCACCATGCTATATAATAGGTGATGCTTGGATGAGTAGGCAAAAGACAGACATTAGTGGGCCGTTTTGATAAACAACATTTCATTTATTCAGTAAAAATGCAAGCAAATACTTGCTGGTGTGCAGCCTCTCAAATGTAGGGATAAGCAACTTCTGTGTTTTCATATCATTGTAATGTGTACACTGCTGGCCAAGGACCACAGGCAAAAGTCATCACTTTAGGTTCTAGTAATAACTTGTGAGCTGTACTTGCCATTATTATTATTTCTTTTAATAATAAAAATCGATTAAGATGACCCAATAATGAAAATAATTTATTAAATTAAGTTGTGTAGCTTAAAAGTGCCCGGCGGAATTCTTCTGCAAACACAATATGTGCATCCGTGATTCACACTGATCATGTTGACTGCATTTCCTCCTTTGTTAAACATTTGCAAAGTTGAATATCCATGTTTACTTACTAGCAGTCTTCTTCTTCACTGTCTATGTTGGCACATTTCTACCATATCATGGAAAGTTACCAACTGTGAGTCAGCAAAATGATGCAGATCCAATGATAAAATTGTGTTTCACATCGCCCACATGCTTATACATAAGTATGTGCACACAGGATACAAACCACACAAGGACCCACTCATAAAAATGCGGTTCCATAGAGCGGCTAGTGGTCCAAAACTCCAGAGGGTACACTTAACAAGGCCAGAATTCATGGCATTTGCTGTCTCTACCATTTTATTAAAATAAGAAAGCAAGTCTTGGGTGTAAGATAAATACTGTTACTTTTATATCTATGTTTTGCATACTATAGATACTAGAGATGTTCATGTTTGTAACACATCACACCTAAAAATTTGAATCTTATGTCTCTTTACAGCAAAAGTACTTTGACTCCGGTGACTACAACATGGCCAAAGCCAAGATAAAGAACAAGCAGTTGCCGACAGCTGCGCCAGAGAAGACCGAGATCA
This sequence comes from Serranus cabrilla, assembly GCA_903364295.1. Lineage (NCBI taxonomy): Eukaryota > Metazoa > Chordata > Actinopteri > Perciformes > Serranidae > Serranus > Serranus cabrilla. Next base: position 83,156 of record CAFUXE010000783.1, on the reverse strand, counting down.
CAGGGGACCACATCCCCACCCCCCAGGACCTGCCCCAGAGGAAACCTTCTTTGGTGGCCAGTAAACTGGCAGGCTGATGCATATACGGCCCCTGCAGCACCTCCCAACCCTAACCCTCTCCACTCAAGTCTCAGAGCTGTAACTTTACCTCTCCCACCCCTTACAGTACCTGTCCCCTGCCTCTGCCTCCTCCCCTCAGCCTGGACCCCACCTGACAGGAACCCACACCTAGCAACAAGCGGACTGGTTAGCTGATCCCTTCAAGTCCTGTTCATTTTTATTTCCACCCTGTCTTACCCTGCCTCTTCTGCCTCCTATCCTTGTTTTCCCTCCCCACTCCTCCAAACTGACTGCCCTTCTGTCATTGTCTTCTTACTTTTTCATGTTCCTTTGTATTTCCTCATTACTTCAATGTAAGATACACTGAAATATGGGAATTCCAAGTGTGTGTGTGTGTGTGTGATGAGCGAATAGTGATGCTTCTGAACGACTGATGGACAACTGATACCAAGATGTTTACTGTCTAAAGAGAGGGGCGAGCAGCAGTAGCTGCACCTTGTATGGTTAGAGGGCTTTAGTATGGTCATCAGGATCCTTCAGTTTGAAAGCGCGTGTTTGTGTGTGTGTGTGTATATATATACATATATATATATATTTCTTTTTGTTTGGCACATGGGCAGATGTCAGCCTTTTAGAACATTTTACATCAGATTTGTATCATTCACTGTATGTCCTTATTCTAAATTATGCTGTCCAAATGCTTGTGATTTACTGAATATAGTAATCCAAAGGCCAAGCTAAGTTTTGTTAACACTTTGATTGTGAAGCGTGGGAGGAAGCTGCACTAACGTGCAATACACAGCTTGCATGTGTGACGCAGGGCTCCCAAAGGCAAACCTCACTGAGCTCCATTTTATTTCAACAAGGTGCACTGAACACATACATTTGCACAGATGCTGAAAAGCTCAGGTGCAGCATATCAGCACTGGGTGACATGTAGATGATTCATTCAAGACATCTTGAGACTTGGAAGAATGAAATAGGAGCTGTTGCTGCAGTTTGAGCTCTAATGTTGAGAGTTTGCACTGTATTTGTGGTGTGCCATCCGTATCAGCCTCAGATGATGCAGTCCTCTCCTCAGGTCAACATTTCTGCTTACAAGTTGTCATGAATGGAACATTACATTAGAAGATGAGGTAGAGGAGAATGTGGGACCTAAAAATCTAAATTTCTGTCAGTAGGGACCAGTCTTTGTGTCCTGTATGCTGTGTGAGTAGATTAAATTTATGGTAATAAAGAAATGTACTGGGAGCAGCTCTTGGCACTGGGATCAGTTAGTGTTATGAATTGTGTAAGACGTGGGAAAAACCTTCTATACTCATGAGTTGAAGTAGTTTTATCTAAAAAATGTCTTGGCCCTGTATAGTGCTTTTCCAGGGCCCTTGCTGACTGAATGAAGTTTACCTGCGATGTGGTAAAGTGAAGCTAGCACAACATCCGCCTGAGCTGTGCATGTATATGGCTGCCCTGCTGTCACTTCGTGCCATTTTGTTTTGTAAATAAAATAGTTTTGCACAAATGTTTAATTATCGGTGTGTGTGTTATCAGTTGTCGATTCAATGCATAAGTTTGACCACACAACAGTCCGGGTGTTTTACAATTCATGGGCTTAAAAAGCTCACGCTGCAGAGAAAATAGTGCCTGGTTGCCATGTTTTGCATACATTTAGTGTAAGACAATATTGCAGTGGTATTAATTTGTTATACATTTTTGTGGTTTTTAGACCAGTTTAGTTAATCATCTGAGCTCCAGTCAGAGGTAATCAGCATCACAGTCGGACAGTTAAAGACTAGAAAGAACTTCACCTAGATTTTATTTTCCCTTATTCAAAGACTTGACTACTAAAATGTCAGGAATTACTGTTGACTAAGCACCCCTTTGACATTCAGTATAAACTGAACGTCGTAAGCTTTAATAAGGTACCTTATTATTTGATTTATACTGTAAGTTTTATCACTTTCAAGGTTTTTCTTTGCTTTCCCATAAAAGATAACTTATGAGTCATTTTGATTCAGGAAGTAATTCTTGCTTATTGTGTTAAAATATTTAGATACAGAGACAGACTTTTTTCTGAGAAAACAATGTATCAGGGAACCATATAGATTGAATGAAGTGCACATGTTCCTCAGCATATAATGCTATTCTAGCATGTACATATACTAGGGTTTATTAAAATAGCAAAACTGGCAAAAGCATGCATATGTATGGACATGGACATTTTTATTATCTTTGAAATATTTATGTAGACCTGTCCCGGGTGTACCCTGCCTCTTGCCCAATGTCAGCAGGGACCTTCTCCTGCGACCCAACTTCACATAAGTGGTTAAGGAAAATGAACAGATGAGTGAATGAATATTTAAGGCTTTTTGTTTTATCTTTGTTTTTAACTAAAACCATTGCCCAAAATAAAATACAAAATTGTTATAAAAGAGGATTCTTTGGACCCTCACAAATTGTTCAGTCATCTTATTTACTTAGGAGATGGAGGAGTTTGAGGCAATAATAGACCTGAAATAAAGTGTATTTACAATTGAGTCTAACTCAAGTGAACTAGATGGAATCTTTAGTATCCTTTTTTGTCTTTTCAGGGACTGTTTTTCCTTTTGGACAAGCAAAATATAAGCCACAAAGTGGAATAAATTAACAGTGGTGGGAATGATGATTGAGCAGTCTCACACGACAAACAAAACTACCATTATACTGGGATATAAAAGAAAATGATAGCCTTTCTATTCATATTTACCATACATTTCAGTGTATTAAAGTTGTTGGCAAAGTTAAATGTGATAACATTGAAAGAGGAAGTACTCATTATTTACAGGTATAACATCTATTTTTTTTTGTTATAATAGAATATGTAATTATTCTGTTTTTATCAATAACGGAAGACTTGAAGGAGCATTTTCATGTTGTAGTCTGTTATTGAGGAGCCAATTTCAGATACTTTGAATACTGTGTGGATTAGAATTGTGGTACTGCATCATATCATGTTTTTTTACATTTGAAAAGTAGCAATAATATATATATAAAAAGTAACTATACGAGTCAAATATTTTTAGTGAAGTTAAAAGTACAATATTTCCTTCAGAATTGTATTGGGGCAGAGGAATGACGTAGCATTTAATGTAAGTATGGTGTAGGAATAATAATAATCATTTTAAAAAAGTTGTTTTGTTGGTGTATTTTCATCTTTTGGCCATCAGGGGGCGCAGTTTTACACGCGGCAGCAGCCCTCTGTGTTTGGCTGAATCATTTCATCCATCGTACCCAGAATGCAAAGTGAGACACCGAAACCTCAGCAGCAGCCACAAGCTTTCCAGGTTATCATGGCGATAAGAGACACATCTTCCCCTTGAGTCCCGCAGCAGCAGCAGCAACAAAGGATTTGTCCCTCCGCTACATGAAAACACACACACAGGTCCATGCAGCGCGGAGCCCTGCCGGAGTTTTAGCCCAGATTGGAGAAAGGACATAGCGTGCGACCGTCATGGCAGCGTCTGAGCTGTACACAAAGGTAAGACAAGTGTATATTTTTATGTATGTAGCTAGGTGCTAGCATGTCGGCTAAATAAATGTCCTACAGCTTTATCTTCATGCTAAATACCGCTAAATGTACAGCTTATTCTCCCGGTAAACATGCTGACAGTTTGATTTTTGCTTACAAAAACGTGTCTTTTTTAAAAAGTGGTCATCTGAAATGAATGAAAACGATGTTGAAATCACAGAAAATAGGCTGTTCTGACACACAGAAACGTGTTTGGGTGTTTAAATATAGATGTCAGCTCAGCGCTGAAATGGGTGCAGCTGACAAAAAGACAACAGATGCGGCAGAGAGTCGTTTGTGTCCCTGTATTCGTCCTTTTTCTATGAAATTGTATCTTATCTCGTATCAGTAGTGTTTTGACATAAGTCGCATTATTTGTTCACGTAAACAAAATATCTTCTCCTCCCGGGCCTTCAAATTGCACATCATCCCCCACTTGAGGCCAGGGGGCTGGGATGATGCAAAGGCGGTGCCAGCCATCATGGAGGCTCTGGTTTTACGTTTTTTTACCATAACACTTGGCGCTAGCTCAAGTCTCTGCATCTGCACAGCCAAACAGTGTTTTATTTTGATGTAGGTGCGTGTTTCAGGCTTATGACCCGGTTCTCCTGGGTTTAGGACGACTGAGTCCTGCAGGTTGGGTACCGCTAAGATGCTGCGCCGCATCCGGATAGTTTAGCATCCTTTAGCATCCGGGAGGTTTAGACAGTAGGAGGCCCTGAAGCCTCACTGTAGCTCTACAGCCCCAGATGCTCACTGACAGACAATCTGACACTGCTGCTGAGGAGGACTCACAAGGTCATTAAGTGCTGCTGCTGCTGCTGCTGCTGCTGTGATTCTGTGATTGCAAAGTTAAAACCAAGATAAAAAAAAAGTGTGAGGGAGGAGATGAGTCACCCATCCCCCTACTTTCTCTGACAGCTGGTGTGTTCAGCTTGAATAAGGTCGTGGTGCTGCTGGTAGTGTTGAGGAAACATTACAGTGTGTTGGTGATGCCGATTGCTCTAGAAATTTCTTTAAAAATCTGCACTAAACAGCAGCACTGCAGTGTACTTGTAATTTGAGCCATTGTACTTTCAGTCTGATCTCTCATGTTAAAAAAATTGTGTTTTTCCCCTCTGTTGCCTTGATTTTGTTGGACAAGCTTAGACAAGTGGTCAAAGACCACGTCCAGCAAATGTTTGAGTCCCTGCTGGCTCCTTTGGGTGCAAGTCTTTAGCTGATCCTGACCTCTAATTGTTAAGAAGAGAGGTAAACAAAAAAAGCATTATGTTACATTTAGTGCTGAAATTTATTGATTAATCTATAATTCAGCAACAGAAAAGTGATGTGCAACAAGGTTTTGTTCAAAACAAAACAAACAATTTGTATATTCAAATAATTAATTAAATATTTTTCTATTTAGATTTTTTTGTCAAACAGAAGTTAATGAGATCATCTTGGCTTTGAGGGAGAAAGAGGTTTTACATAATATACTAAACATTCAATTGCTTGATCAGAAAACTTTCTGCAGTGCACGTAGGTAAACTATGTTTATAGCTGGATGCTAGTGGGTCGACTGTATGCTATTGAAATCACAATATCATGCAATATCCAAGATCCCAGAATGCACAATATTTGTTAAAGGCAAAATAATAGTCAAAATACCATTGTGAACTTTTTCATCATCATCAGATTGCAAAAAATTCAGAATTAATTCAGCATTAAGTTTCCTGGAATCAGGGTTGTATCCACTTAAAAGAGAAATCTTTGTTTGGTACAGATCCTGACAAAAATCACACCATGATAATGGTGCAGAAATGATTGCTCCCTCCACTGTCATGAATCATATTGAAAATGCAGATATAGAAAGTTTATGTATTGCTTGGCCTCATTGTCAAAAATCAAGAATAATGGTTTAGACTGACTAAATTTGGTTTTGTGAATGTGGAATTTTGCTATTATAATACAGATGGATATTCTCCCCAACTATCAGCACTATTGCTACAGAAAACGGGTCGTTGTAATTGTGTTAGTGGCTTTAAATGAATGAAAAACATGTTAACATGCTTGGCTGAAATTGTAAAAGGGTTGCTGCTAGTTTTCTCCTCTTTAAGCAAAAGTAATATTAAAATGTGTTGGATCTGTTTAAATAACACCTACAACCAGCCATCAACAGAATGCATGTAGTATTTGGCTGAGGTAGCTGAGATAGTTTCCTAACCGGCAGGTTTTGGCTCGTGGGGTGGTTTTAATTGCAGAGGCATCAGGGAGAGTTTGTCTGCTGTTTGTGTCAGTGAGGCTGGGAAACACAAAGTTAGTTTCTGCTTTGAATGGAACGTTCTGTTTTGGAAGTCCACCTCTGATGTCAGACCTCTCTCTGTGATCTACTTTTCCAACACAGGGGTGGAAAACACTCTGGCCTTTGTGCATCGGAGTCAGCCTTATAGAAGGTTATTGAGCGGGTCTGAGCTGCTTGGTTAACATGTACAAACACACACACACACACACACAGCATCAGATTCTGCTCTGGTCCACATTTGGCTCCTGTCTGACCTGACCGCCAGTATAATGAGAGGTGAGTCAGAGGTGAAGGCACATACTGTAGGCTGTAGGGGATGGATGAAGATACGGTTGTAAACATTAATCACTTTTAAAAAATCAAACTTCAGTCAGTTTGTTCCATCAGTGTGAGCCAGGATAAAAACTAGTAAGCGGTGGTGAATGTGAATGAAACATTGTGTGTAACGAGGAGCAGAGATGGAGGAGACAGAGGATATTTTCATGGAAGTGGAAGCAATGCGACGCTCCATTAGATGACTCAGAAATGGAAAGGTTGTTCAATGCACAACCAAGGGTTTCAAAAATACATTCTGCATTTAAAGGAGTGTTTTGCTACCATAACATATACTTTTATTTTTAGAGTTAGGAGACTCGAGCATTGATTCATGAACCTAAACTGGGAAGAAATCTATTGCCTCTGTAGAAGTTATTCTTCTAAACAACTTTACAGTGTAGACAATATAGAATCGTAGAGATACGTTGTCTCTGACTGCAGTTCAGTCAGCCTCTGTTACCCTTTTTTCACCGGGGCCTGTGCCCGGCCGGTTCGGAGCCGGTGCTCGTGCTGGTTCGCAGTTGGTTCAACTTGCGAACCTCCAAACCCGTTTGCTTTTCCACCGGCTTGAGAGCCACGTCATTACGTCACAGTATACAGCTGTATACGTCTCCGCCCATTAACGCTAGCCGTATCAATATCATTGCATTCAAACATATCAAATAAAATGAATGATACACGTTTTTGTTTTGCCGTGTTAGCCACGATAACCCCAGCCCCTGATGTAAGCGGTTCACGGTTCAAGACCAGCAAATATTTGGTGCAGCTGTGGAACCAGTTTTCCCGGCCGGGTACCGGCTCTTCTGCGGTGGAAAACCAAAGAACTGGTTCGCATTTGGGCACCGGCCGGGCACTGGCCCAGAACTTGCCTCGGTGGAAAAACAGTGTGTCAGTAGACTGAAGGCTTTGGCTGGCTGTCAACCCACAGCAGGAGTTGGCAGTGAGGTGGGGATGAACCATGCTCTTGGGCAAGGAAACATAAGAAGAGGTTCTTATGGAAGGTGGAGTGTTGTGGATCTGTTACTTAAAAGAGAATGCTGTTCTATTAGTCTGCTACTCTTTGATGAGACACTAGAGAGAGTCTAAGTGGGATTATAGGTCAAGTTATGATATATTATTGCGATCTGATTTGTTGCCCCTGAGGACTAGATTATATTGATTAATGTGTTATCATATTGCAAGAAAATTAGTTGGGGTGCGAGTTTCATCATGATACAATATTGCAATGGATCTTTGGCAAACAATATGATATTTGCTGATATCACAGTCTGCCACAGTACGAGGTTGATTCAATTCAGGGGCTTGCAATTGACATGAGATGATAATATATCCCTATTTGACACAGTCATTTATATTAACTCCCAAAAGGCCACTTCAATATGATATTGACAGGTTTTTAAAATCAGTGTTATTTTATTGTCAAGATTTTAAAGATGGCTTTTCAAAATAAAGGCATATCTTAAAGATATGTTTTTATATTTTCACTTTGCATCATTAATCATTCAAACGATGCATCCATACAGATCGATGTCTCATAACACACCTAAGAATGACCTAATTACATTGAGATCTTTGGTGAGCTGTCCAGTAAAAACATATATATACTGCAGAAATTATTCATGGGCTATATGCTGTATATCCATCACAGTTTGTGGTGCTATCAGAGCCCCGTCACTCTACACACCTCTGTGATGAAACAGTATGTGACAAACTGTACAGAGTCTTTTCCTCTTCAACTCACGTGCACACACGTGCTACTTGTAGACATGTGCCATCATTAGTTAAATCAAACTGGCAGAAGGCTAAATGGCCAGTAAGCTGTTCCACACCTTAAATGCTGGGAGTTAAGACCGTGCACTGCAGTGTTGGTGCTGTAGCTTCTCGTCAGACTGACGGGATCCTAAATGAGTTGCATGTGGGTCAGAAAACAGCGGTGGGTTGAACCTTTGCAGCACATATGGCCGCAGGTTGCTCAGTGATGTCAGCGAGAACGTGTTGTCATGAGCAGCTGATGGGAAGAAAACACCTTTTTGTTGCATCACTGGTTGGGGAGTTTCCAATAGCACAGCATGCCTGACTGTGTTAGCCTACAGAGAGCAGTGCAGCAGTGGTTTTCCTGCTTTGGTCCGCACTGAAATATCTCTACAACTACTGGATCGATTACCATTTGGCACCATTTGATATCAAGGGTGCCCAAAGGATAAATTCTACTTATTTGGTGATTTCTGATTTTTTTCCCCCCCTGGTGCCAAAATGAAGTGCACATTTGTGTTGTTGAGTTCTAAACCTCAACAACCTGACTGGAGTCCAATAAAATGTGTTACTGACATGTATGTGTCTTTCACGATGACAAATGACTTATTCTTGTTTGTTATCTGTAAACATTTAATATAATAGCAGAATAGTTTATTTAAATATCTCATGACCAAAATAATTCACCACTAAGTTGTGCGGAAATCTTGCTTTTGATCCTTTTTGTGCCCAAATCTATAAAAAGGTGGTTTTGCTCACAGCCAATCCCTGCAAGTGTTTTCAGTTATTGTGGCCTGTGTTGGCCCACTACCAAAGCAAGTATTAATAGATTACACTATTGTGGTATTTATTTACAAATAAATGCGTTGATTCTGGCATTTTACACAATTCTACAAGTCCAGGATTTGATTAGATGATTGATTTTTAATGTTAGGTCATTTTTGGTTAAAACTTTCTTTTTTATGATTAATAAAGCTCAAGAGATCATTGGTTTTATAGCCCTTCATTTCAATTTTCTAATATCTTTATGGAAGACATATGGTAAAAAGTTTGCCCATGATGCTTTTCATTTTGATATTTGAAATTAAGCAATACCCAGTCCCAGTCCTGGAACAGGACAGTCATGCTGTGTGTGCCAAAGGTGTTATCTCAACTGAATCAGGTGGTGAAATTTCTATTTAACACCAGTAGTTTATTTTTTTCTCCTCAGCTCTTTTTGAGAGCATGTGTATTAGATTACTGAGATAACCTAGTTATAGTAATTGCTCAGTCATGTTGTATATGCTCTGGCATGTATTCATCACAATTCTGTCCAACAGACAAACACACTAAGAACAGACAAACAGAGGAGGCCTGCATGTTTATTGCTAAAATAATGATTTGGAATATTATTCACTGTGGTGATGGTGTTTAGTATTTTATTTCAATACTGTTTCAATTTCAGCTGGTATCCTAAATGCAATGAAATGTGTCACTGTTACACAACACAGACAAATATTAGATTTAGAGACTAACTTGGATTGGATGTCAATGAATAATGCTCCTTTAAAACAAGAGGACACGTTCAATCCAGCGTATGAGGTTGACTGCTCAGTTGCTATTTGGAGCTGTGTCAGTGCTTTGTGGGAAAGTCCTGTTTTCTCGCTCCATCTTCCTCCCAACTCATGTGATCAATAACGGAAGCCGGGATGTGTGATAGACAGCAGGGATGGCCAGTTATGTGTCACAGGACAAGGAACTTTAGGAGACGTCTGTGAAAGCTGCCTGTGTCTACAGACACACGGGGGAAGGTTTCATTCACCAGTGAGCTCTGGAGCTCAGTGCTCGATCAGCCAGCATCTGGTCTTGTGGCTGGAGGCATCAGGAAAACCAGCAGACTCACAGCATGAGGTAGAGACTTGATAAAGACACAAGATGAATCGGGAGTTGGAATATATGTTTGTCCAAGTAAGTTTTTGCTTTTTTAAGCTCTCAGTTTTCATCCCCCTCTCCATTCATTGATGAAGTAGACGCATGACCGGAATTGATCTTGTTAAAGAAACTAGTAATAGATGGACTTTGAATTGAATTAAACTGTGCGATCTGTTGAAGAAGAAGCTACTTTGTATTTTGGCTACATTAGTTCTTTGATAAGTGACTTGTGAGTTCTGGTCTTGAAGCTGGTATATTGCCTCTTTAATGTGCAACATGGTGCTCTGGTCGGGACACACCCTTCTTCTGTAGAAATAGTCAATAAAATCAGCAGGCAGTAATAACTCCAGAGCAGCAACAAATCTGATTTAGGCCTGAGCTGCTATTTGGTATCAGAATAACCACAACGTATTTGTTTCAGATCAAAATGTCATCACTAGATAGAGTTTATCCCAACCTTTGTAGATATAGGCCCGCATATCTGGGTCTCAGTCGACACGACCTAGTTGACGAGATGGAGAAGAAATATGTTCTCCTATTAACTGATTGTGGAGCAGCCTGCTGGTGTCCTATAAATCTACAGGAAAGTAAGATCATTTTCCAACAGGTTAGCTGTTAGCTGTAGCAACCAAAGGAGTAGTGTCTCTGAAGAGCTGGTTGGTTCATAGTTGGAGAACTAAGGCTGGGCAAATAATATAAAAAAGTCTTCATTGTTTCTATTGCATTGTTGAAAAACCAGTGGCCGAACTGTGTACCAGCAGCATTACGTCGTTAGGTCAACACTTTACAGTGAAAGGCCAAAGCAATTTAACACGTTAACATTTCTTTAAATATTTAATGTTGTAATTTACTTTTCCTAATATATACCTGTCACTTCCTAAAATGCATATGAACATTGACACATACAATGGACAATTGTGTCATGAATGACCTGTTTAACTGACTAGCAGTTTAGATAACAGACACTTGATGTGAAATAACAACTGGCTCCTTCATTGAATCACAGTGATGTGCCGCTGCAGAATGAATAGAGAGGGAAGAATAGAATATCTAGAATAAATATTTGTCATAAATGTTTGTTTTCTTTGCCTGGTGGTTTACATTTAAAGGGAACCTACTGCTTAGCATTCTTAAGGTTGGAGAAATAGCTGCTGTTTTGCAAACATGGAGTATGTAGTATTATAAAATAGGCTATGCGCTTATTTCAAATAGACTGGTTATTTATTGAATCACAGAAAAAATGTTCTATCGTTATTGATATGAGATGACCTGTATCGAGATAGAAGGTCTTGGCCTCAGATAGGACCAGACTGTTCAGGTCCATTGTCTGGTATAAACAGAAGACAAAAACACAATGTGTACTGATTCTCCAACCCTGACCCAACATACAGAAGTGAACTACAGTACTCCAAAAGTCAACACGGACTAAACTAATGAGATTAGATACTGGGCATCGTCACAGCTTCTTAGTAAGAGACCCTGATCTCTGGCAATCCCTGGACATTGGCACGCCTGTTGTGCCAAGTATTTAGTTAGGGAACACCACCAGCTGTAGTGAAACTAGCACCGTATCTATCCAACCAAACTCTCAACCCGCACTAAGGTCCTTGTATCTTGGCCTCATGCTGCGTCTGCCCAGCTGAGCAGAAAAACAGCAGATTCTCACATGAGTGGCATCATGTGACGAGGCCTCTGCAGTCTGGGACTCCATTGACGGCTTTTACTGAGAATTTGTGGGCAAAACAGTTTTTGCATACCACTGCCGCTGTCTAGGTAGTTGTGTTTTCCAGACCGTGGCGTAAAATGTTTTAACTTATTTCCACTTGATTCACTCTGATAATACATCCTTCATTAAGTTCCTCTCAGCCTTCTGTAAATGAAAAGATTATTCTTCTTAAGATAGACTTCCTCACAACATAGCAATGTAATTTATAATATTAAATTATAATATATAATCTTGCAGAAATCTATAATTACTGGCTGAAATTGGAAATCATTCAAATGAAACCGTCAGATACGTGTTCATTTAGGCCCTGTCAGTGTGAGCAGGACAAAACCCTGGGAGGGTTCAGAAGAGTGAAAGCTCACAGCTAAGTATCAGCAAGGTGAAGTCTCTCTAATCTGCTGTTGACTTTGCACAGATTTGTAAACACTTCTCATGGATGTCCCGCCCCCTTGGTTACAGCCCAACACCACCAATACACATGTACTGTATACAGTACATATACTGTGCACACACGCACACATCTCTCTGACCTCCAAACCTCGGTCCTCCTCTATTGTCCTTGCAGCTGTGTTGCAGTTGAGTCAAGACTAAAGTAGATGGAAATTAATACGGCTTTTACGGCTTCTGCCAAAATGTAATTTAAACACTTTTCTTCACATATATTTTTGTTTTTTTGTCTGAAGTTCAGGCCGAGAATTGAGACAAGCAAAGCTTCTGTCATTGTGTAATGCTGCAGCAGTGGCAACCTGTAGCCATATGTGAATGTAATGAAATCTTGGTGTAGTTGACTGGAATAAGATTAGCCAGTGTTAAGTTAGCCTAATCAGGTCCTGATCCTTTGTCTCAGTTAAACCAGGATTAGCCTCAGCCCAGTCTTACCCTTCTGTGAACTGACCTGCTGACAGCCAATGTGAGGAGAAGTATACACTACTTATCATTATTTGATCAAATATAACATTGTGTCATTAAATACCTAATGTGTCAGAAAACCATTACATCGCTACTAGATCACTGTAGTGTAGTGTTTGGTGTTTTTGGAGCTTGTCCCATTCTCTTGACAAAAACTGCAGCTTAAAATGTACCAATTCTTTATTAATCTGCATCTTGTAAATCCCTCAACCATATATGGAAGTCCAACACTTAATTGCTTGACTGCCCCTTTAATCTAGTGTAACAACTAAATCAGTCATTACTTGACTGGATCTTCACTGCCTTTTCCATGAAGAAAACGAATTAAACATGTTCTCAGGGCGTGATCACACTGAATACACTGGATATCTCACTATTCATTTCAAATGTGAGCATCTGTTACTGACTGGATGCAAATAGCAAAAGAAGGCTCTGCATTGTTTGTATAATTTACTCTTCATATTGTAATTCTGATCTGTGGTCTGAATACAACTAGCCTGCTTTATTTTATCTGTTTGGAGCTTTGAACCCTTCTTTCATTTTTCACATTTAAAAGCAACACACATCACATAGAGAGCATATGACCCTCACATCAGTGCCGCCACACCCAGCGCCCCGAGGTAAAGACAAAAAACAGGAAATTTCACATCTACAAACACCATTCAGTAGCTTGAGATCATAGACTGTATGGGTGCATGCAGCATATGTAGGGCGAGCTCGATGCAGAGACACTTTGCTCACGTGATCTCTAACGTCACAGATGCTCTGACGTCTTTGATTCTTTTTCGTCACCTTATCTTCTCTTCGTCTGCCGCCAGTAACTCACCAGCCCCGACCATCATCCATCCCTCTGTGAGGCTGCGCTCTGACTCATCACATTTTTCTCTCTTGCTTTCAGACTCTCCCTCTTCCAGCTTGTGTTTCATTGTGGAGGATTCTGTCCTTGAAACGTGTAAATGTCTGTCAGTGTGTGTGTGTGGTTGAGTTTCATCCTTCATCTCTCCTCTGTTTCTGGACCCAGGAGACTATGTTGGTCTATAAATGTGATTCATAGCCTCTGCGGCTGCCTCCCAGATACACACACATAGGCATGTACACAAACACACACACACACAGAAATACACACACACACCTCTGCATGTGTGTTCCAGTGTGTGAGGAGGGAGAAGGAAATGTGAAAATTGACAGCATATTTCAACGCTGACTAATTCAGGATAATCTTGCTTGACACCTATTGATGTGTGTGTGTGTGTGTATGTGTGTGTGTGCGTGCATGTGTGTGTGTACGTGCATTGATGATTATGAGGATCAGGAAGTGTGCTCAGGAGCGCAATGATGTCTCTCTGAGGTGTGATGCTGCTCAAAACTGCTATTATTAGTCTCTGCCCTCCTCCTTCCCCCTCTCCCCTCTCTCTCTCTCAACCTCTCTCTCTCTCTCTTTCTCTCTCTACCTCTCCTCCTCTCAATCTCTCTGTTGCTAGGAGGCTGGCCGCTGGGACGGTCTCCTGTAGGGACCAAAAAGGTGAAAGCACTAACAAAATGGTGAAATGGGAGTAGTTGTGAGAGAGGCAGGCACAGAGGTTGTCTGCCTATAGTTGCTAATGTATCCCTAAGTATACAGTTACACCAATTTTGTTCCATCTTTTAGTGGCTTTAAAGCACATTTTCGTCACCATTTTTTGCCACACCCATTTGAAATAAAGATCTACTGGTCTGAACATACGATGACAATTGGCTCATGAGAACTAAGCGGAAACCTCTGGTGCTGAAAAGTGAAGCCATTGCCAGAAATTGCAACTCCTCGATTGGCCACTCGAGGCTGGCTCCTCAAGCAAGTCAGTCCTTACTGACTCCAGGTCCATATACCCACTTTACTGCAAAAATAAGCATGTTTACAGCCTTTTTTTGGTCTCTGTAGCAGGGTCGTCTTTTGGGCTAATCCTATGAAGGTACTAAATGATGATGTGTTTGTGCTATTAATTGGTATTCAGTCCTCTTGTTCCCCGTGCACTCTGGCTGCACAGCTGTGTCTTTCTTCTGCTGCGCTGTTTGACTGAGTACTGAGCACTCGAACTGAGGCAAGCCTTCCAAGCACATGAATTATTATGGCCGTCAAACCTGCTACAAGAGATAAATTCATCCTTCAGATTAAAAGGATGTCTGTCATCTTACCAGTCATGACACTCCTTGGCCAGATGTGAGTGATTTCATAGGCTGTAAAAATATGTGCATGAATTTCTAAATCATGATGTTGGGCAATAGACTCTCTCTCTCTATTTCCCTGTTCGGGACAATTATGAGGGGGGTCCATTTTTTATAAGTCACTCATTTAGATTTTAAGGCTTAAAGTCAATAAGGGCCTCACAGTTTAAACCTAACTTCGGCTCTTCAGGAACCAATGGGCGACATCTGAGAATGCATCCATCCTACACAGTCGATGCTTTGCACTGGAGGTTTTGGCAGGTGGATGTACCAACATTTCAGAGCATAACAGAAGGCATATAAACTATTATTATTATTAACTACTAGTAACTACTACTACTTGATTTAGCCAATAATATGTCAATGTTAATGAGGCAGCCATGTTGAGGTTAACAGGTTGTTCATTGACATGTGAAACATCATATTACAGAAAATGTCTTACATTTAAATTTTGATTCAGTTGTTTTAATTGAATCCGTTATAATTAAAGGAAGAATAGGTCTCTAACTAAGAGTGAGCCGGATATCTGACCTCATAGGTATCTGTGGTGGTTTGGTTGTGCTGCTTGTTTGTAAAGGTCTCCCCTCATTAGCAGCACGCACGCAGTGCGTTTCTTTTTATGTCATTGACCTCACACATGCAGGTCAGGAGCATCACAGCATTCATTCACTCTCTCTGAAAAGCACATGCACACAGTAGAATTCCACAGATAAATTGGCCAATAATACCAACCAGTTTATCAGCTGGTAGTAGCTTATCAGACGTACCAGCTAATCATTATTTATTAATTTTAATTGAAATATGTATTTAAATGATTATGGTATGCTAGTTTGCGAGTATCTCTACCAAACAAACTGTCTGTAGAATAATATTAGGCGGGGACATTTCTATCACACCACAATACTTCAACCAGACAGTATTTATTATTACTTATAATAACAATGGTTATGGTATTTTGACACATTTTGGCTTCAACAGATGTTGATTTATTCAGAGCTACTGATAATTAACAAGACATTTTAGTACAGAAATGCCAAAGAAATGTTGAAGGCAATGTATCATTATTACAACACAAGGTCCAAAAAGGCACTAATGACTGTGTTTTGATGGTAAAATCTATGAAAAAATGTATAGTAGTCACAAATCTTCAAAATAAATGAATATTTTAAGGATGTATTATCAAAAGTCTCTTTGAGCTTGTATATTTTTTTTTTTTTT
>CAFUXE010000783.1:25123-59174 GCA_903364295.1 Serranus cabrilla | reverse complement strand
TCTACCAACAATTCCTGGTAGGGTCCATGATCAATCCTGCATACTGAACTAAGTCTGCTGACATGAGCTGATTTATGTGCTGATGTATTGCAGCTCAGCAGGGAGTGCCAATCAATACGTCCAACTCGTTTCTTTTGATGGAAAGATTCTCAGTAGTGTGGTCCAGTCCCAATAATCTTAATCTTATTCCAGAATAAAAGACACTTTATTAGTTGTGCTAAAATAAGATAACCTGCTGCTGACATTAGCTTTGCATTTACTGCAGGAACATCAGATTGGTATCCATCTGCAGATCTAACTCAAGGTTAAATAGCTAATGAGCATTTCCCAAAAAGTTCAAGAGCCATAATAGCCTTGAAATTGTTTTTTTGCTGCCATCATAAGTACTTAGTTGCCTATTTGTACTTTCTGCTTCACCATAGTACCAATAACTGCACTTCTCTCTTTTTGTACATTGCCGATGACACAGAGAAAATTAATTACATTTACATTTACATTCCACAAACATAACATGGAATGAAAATTAGATTAAAAAAACTTACCATGGGAAGTTTTATTTAAAGGAAGTTGGAGATAATGATATCTAAAACTAAAAGGTATTCTCATATCTCACTTCAAAAACAAGTGAACAGTTGTGAATTTTTTGAAGTCAAACAGGGTCAATAACTGCAGTTTCAAAACGAGCGATGCACTTTGTATAACAGCATTGGAAAAATTGCTAATCTAATAAACCAATTCTGCTGTAACATTATTTTGTTCAGATTGGTTATAAAAGCTCTAGTGATATTTTGGGAAAATTGGAACTTTGACGCTGAATGATGTTGAAATGAAAATGTACTGCTGCACCATCACCTCTGTCTAAATTCATCACGATCACATGTTGCATATCTTAGTTTCTTCTTCTGTCTCTCTCAGGCCATTGGAAATGCAAAAACCACCCGAAATGACAACAGCAGTCGCTTTGGGAAATACATCGAGATCGGCTTCGACACCCGTTACCGTATCATCGGCGCCAACATGAGAACATATCTGCTGGAGAAATCCCGAGTGGTGTTTCAGGTGAGCGCACACACCAGTTTGCATGAATGCACACAGAAGGTGTTTCGTTCGTACTTCTGTCGATATTTCATTGACTTACACTCATTCCTTTACTCATTACAGTCCTTTACCCCTGAGCCTCAGCCTTTACAGATCCATGCACAAAATGTACCTTTGTTTACATTATTTTTAAATTTTATTTACATTTTATATATAATATATCATATCATTTAATATGTCCGTCATTTCAACGCTCAGCCTAAAGACGGTGACATTGCTATGACCTTCAGTCATCTTAACTGGATTGCAAATTTGATTCCTGCTGAGTGGTCCTTGAGAATATTTCTGAACGTGTTGTACATGATTACTCTCAGTCCTGTAGCTGACCTTACACGCCGCTATCTTGCAAGGTTACGGGCAAAAGAGAATTTCCTCAAGTGTCTTCTGTGATTTGTAATTGCGTCTGTCCTGACTAGTCTACTTTAGCTTGTGTCTTTGACATTGGATGTGATTTTACTAAATGATTCCTCAAAGCCAGTCAGTAATGATGCATCTACACCATGTACTACAGCCATAATGTTCCACATCCAGAATCTATTGCCTATACCATTACTGCGAAAAGCAATATTAACCTGGAAGCATATGCTAGTATCAAACATTACAGTGAAATTACATTTGATGAGAGTCAAATTTAATATAAAAACTGAGAAACAGACCTGATTCATTTTAATTTCTGAGTTAGCCTGTTTGTAGAAAAAGCACCTAAATGATGAAAACACACAAACATTTATGAATGTATAACAGAAAAACACTGGATCACTCACATTTATTGTTAGGTGGCAACTATAGTTGCAAATATCGTCTACTTCCCTAAAGAATAAAACTCTACAGATGTTACATAGCTTAATGTTATTTTTTTTTTTATCTCACAAAGTAGTGTTGTACAATAGTTGTAATTTGAACATCTTTTAAATCTAAGGGAGGGCTGGTTGGTGTTCAGAGGGCAGCTCCTCTCCTCCCTCTGCTGCTTGGAAGTCTCCTCCTGTAGCAGCAGGACCTCCTGGTCCTCGTCCTTCTGTGCAGCTCAGTTCTGTTCTGAAGAGCTTCTAAGATCTCCACTGCTCCCAGTTCATTGTTCTCTGCCTGAACCCTCAAAGCTTTTTCTTGATGAAGCAGCTCAGTGAGCTCCACGAGGTCTTGAACTAGAGCTTTCTGCTTCTTCTGCTCCTTCATCAGCTTGTCAGCGAGCATCTGGCTTTCAACTGAGAGCTTCTCTGTGGTTGTTCGGGCCTCCTCCAGTCTGTGGAAAAGTGCCGCCCCAATTTAAACTGCCTCCAGTTTGCTGGTCTTCTCCTCAGCCCTCAGTTTCTGCTCTCTCTGGAACCATCTGAAGCACTCTTCACAAACTCAAAGTCAAAGTCCATATCCACCGACTCCTCGAGTCCCGTTCTTTGTGGAGCATTTGCTGCAGCTAAAGGATCTCATGATAAAGTTGATCCTGTTTGGATTTCTTATGTTTGAGCTCATCTGAAAGCAGCCGTCTCTCAGCTGAAAGCTCCCTTACGACCTTCAGACCTTCTTTTCAGTCTTGAGAAGACGATACACAGGGGGGTTTTGTAATACCCGGTAGTTTTATAGCAGTCGTCTCTGTCTCTGCAGTGACAGTTATTAAAAAAGTTGTATTGAAATAAGTCCATAAAAATAAGATCCAAGTTTAAGTTAAGTTTTATTGTTAAAAGATACAATAGTAAAAGAAAGGGACAGTTCACCTATAATAGAAATTACGTATTTTTTCTCTGACACTTAGCACTATTTATCAATCATTGTTTTGGTGTGAGTTGCTGAGTGTTGGAGACAATGGTCGTAGTGATGTCTGATCTCTCTTGAATACAATGGGACTTAGAGGGTAATTTACCATTCCTCTCACCATTCCTTCTTCCTTATTCATCCATGACCTTTCCCCTCATTGACCCAAATAATATAGTGTGGCTCAGGCCGCCACTCGGTTTGTTTCCTGTTTATCAAGTAGGATCATAAAATCCTATTTTGCTATGATGGTCTCACAGTTAATTGGTTGCACATTTATGATGGCCTTAAAGCCTCCTGAGGACACGTAGGGCACAGTTTGCTCCTCCAGTTTGCTAACAGACCAAAAGGTGAAACTTCACCATTAACTCGCTTAGTAAGGGCGTTTACAGCCTGTATCCTCTACCCCGACACTCAGCTTTTACACATGATCCTAAGCCCATACTATGGAGTCGACCTGTGCAATACTATTGTGGTTACTATTGTTTGTATTTTAGAGACGGTGTCAAGACCGACCCCCTCACCTGCTTGCCTGCTTTCTCATCCGTGCAATTCAGCTGCATGAATGCTGCAGATATCAGAGGAGACGGGTGGCATTGAGAAATGTGTTTGCGCCTCAGATCGCCAACTGCTGCTTACATTAAAGAGAAGTCCACTTTTCTCTTTTGGTGCAGTTGGTTTTCACACATGCGACTGTACTGCATATAAACTGTACTCAGACTGACCTTTTCATGTGGAACGGGCACATTTTAAGGTGGTGTTCACACTTATGAAATGACCTGGACGTCAGGGTCAAGTGTACTTGGACCCCGGCCCTGGTGTCCTTTAGAGGAGAAGAAGTATGCCACAATAACTTCCTTCTCCACAGAGACAATTAGGAGGAAAGAAAGTAAACACTCCGTCCGTCACACCGGGTTACAGCACTCCTCTCGTTTCCTCTCTCTCGCTCAAATGTCAAAGACATTCTTCCCCTGGCTCTGATTTAATTTGCGACCTTGTTTACATCCTTTTATCTTTTCTCTCTCCCCCGCAAAGTCTGGGAGAAGTCAAATCAGTGCACGTCTTTTTTCATGATCTTATAACTTTGTGGTTTTTGTCCAGTTTCTGTTTAGATAAAAGCTAGCTTCTTTTTCTGTTATGTAACTTTACTGTCTATTCAGCGGGTGTGTTTGCTCACCGGTGGAGCCAGTAGGGCAGTGTCTAGATAAAGAACACGATTTTAACCCTGCACACACATTTACACACACGCACTCACCCTGCTGTCTTACAGTTGGGGAATGAGGATGTTGGCTGATGTTGACACTTTCCTCCTCACATTTCTCACATGCTTGGCTTTAGCCCCGCCCCTTTTCATGGGTGCGTGCATGTGTTCAAGTCTGTGTTGGTATAGCAGCACCCCTGGGACACGGTATTAGTTTTGTTTCCATCTTTACAGCACGCTGTTTATATATTTTTAACTGGAGTTATTGTTTTCACTGGTAATGAATTGTTGCCTCATGACATCTGTCTGCGTGGACTTATTTGCCAGTTGTATTATTTATGGCCTTTTACTTTGATCAGTCAGGTAGGTGTGTGCATGCATGCACAGGTGGGCCACATCTTGTGTTTTATTTCCTGCATGTCAAAAGAAATGGTGAAAATAAACACGTAATGCTGTTGTCTGGCTCAATAATAACTGTTGATATGCCCTTGAGTGCAGCAATAAATGGCCAACTGCTCCAGTGAAGCTTCCAGATGTTAAGCTGTCAAACTGTATAATTGTAAAGCTCCTGTAATTATACGTTAATGCAGACACCTGTGATTTTCCCTGCATGAATGTAGGTGGAAAACAGTGTAGAATGTGTAGATAAATATTGTTTATGTTATATTTGAATAAAGTGAGCATGCTATAGGCTCACATTAAAAGATCTTCTTGCTTTGTTGCAGGCGGACGAGGAAAGGAATTATCACGTCTTCTATCAGCTCTGTGCATCATCCCATCTGCCGGAGTTCAAGAATCTGAAACTGAGTAAGTCTCACTCACACAGAGCTGCACAGCGGAATATTGGCTTTAACTGTAAATTTACACCAGAAGCTATTACAAAAATGTTAGCTTGAAGTCTGCTCACTGTCTTGCACCGGAGAGAACAGCCCATCATCTTCATCCTTATTTGACACATACTGTTTGTTTTATCTGGCCTGAAGTTTTTACATAAGCGGCAGCAGTGAACAATGAGTGACTGAATGTAACAGTTGTTAAGTGTTTAGCTGAAGTGGTTCGCTGAAAATCCATCTTTTTTTTTCATCCCACAAAAATAACTGAATTTAATCTGCAGTTAACAAGGACCACTTTTAACAGCAACATCTGCTGTAACTGATGTATAAAAAAAATATTACTCCGATCCACATTTCCAAAAAAATCTACATAAAGACAGTGAGGTGTCTGAAGAGCGCAGATTTTAGATCAGTTTCAACTCATTGACTCTGTGGTTGAACAGGCTCTCACACAGAGCGCTCCCACTGTGGACCTGCACCTGCTCATCCTAGTCATGGGACACACACACACATACACACACGCACTGCTGGCACCATCAGCTACTCAGTTGGCATTCGCTCTCACTCTCTCTCTCTCTCTCTCTCCCTCTCTCTCTCTCTTTCTCTCTCACACACACACACAGCTGCTGTCTTTTCCTCTCCTGCTGACTTCCTGGATCTGTAAATGGGGTGGTTGTCACAGTCGTGTCAGTGCCTCTCGTTGCCAGGCAACAGGCCATGCCTTAATTTAGTGTAAAAAATGTATAAAGAAACTGATTGTGGGAAACTTGAGCTAACATCATTCTCAAACAGAAGTGTTCTTGATGTAAGTTTTTTTTGATAAGATCATTGGACCATCTGCAAAATCATGATCAGGGGCGCCGTTGTTACAGTGTATGTTATTCACAAACAGCTCCTGCTGCTAATAAGAAACAAAATTCTTTTTTAAATAAATATCATGTTGCACCGCTTAAATCAGGCATATGTTCATGTTCATTGCAGCTCTGCATGATAAAGCAGGATGCTGTGATACAATGTGAAACTGCACTTTCTGCACATTCTTCAGTGTATTCACTCGCTGTGTTTCTCCACTCAGGCAGCGCAAACGACTTCTTGTACACCAGGCAGGGCCGCAGCCCCGTTATTGATGGTGTGGACGACACCAAGGAGCTGTCCACCACTCGGAATGCCTTCACATTACTCGGTAACATAAACACCCACACATACAGAAATACATAAAAACAATAATTTGTGTATTTTTCCAGCTGTTTGAATTTGGTAATAGTGTAAGAATTTTAACAAAGGCTGAGGATGGTATAGTGACGTTAAAACTGGGGTCACTAATAACTACAGCGTCTGTCCGTGTCTGTGTGTGTTTTCCACTACAGGTATTAACGAGTCCTATCAGATGGGGTTGTTCCAGGTTTTGGCTGCTATTCTTCATCTAGGAAACGTGGATATAAAGGACAAAGACTCTGACAGCAGCGTCATTCCTGTGAGAATAACATTTATACTGCAAAACTGATTGTCAGCGAGACAAATCATATTTGCAATAGTTATGTGTGTATATAGCCTCTGTGTCAGCAGGTTGCTGAACACATGTATCCAAAAATATCACATTCATGAATTTAATCGTTTTTCTGAAATAGCTGACAGCTGACCTTTCCCTAGCTGACATATTTTTGGGTATCTCCTGGTAATGAGATAAATCTCCTCTTTTCTGTGTAGCCCAACAATCGCCACCTGACGGCGTTCTGTGAGTTGGTAGGCGTGACGTACCAGGACATGTCTCAGTGGCTGTGCCACAGGAAGCTCAAAACCGCCACAGAGACGTATGTCAAGACCCTCCCCCGCCTGCAGGCCACCAACGCCCGTGACGCTTTGTCCAAACATATCTACGCCAAGCTCTTCAACTGGATTGTGGAGCACGTTAACAAAGCCCTAATCACCAACGTCAAACAGCACTCCTTCATAGGGGTCCTCGACATCTACGGGTATGTATGTGCGCTCGCCCATCTGTGTGGGATAACGAGCCAGTCTGAGGTTTTAAAGGTCTCTCATTTGTCAGGCTTGTCTGAATTTGTTTGTCACAGTGTAATCACGGGTATTTAGCCGTGAGCAGTGAGTAAATTGCACTTTGTGTACATCCAGCTATTCTCTTCTTTTCTTCATCTCAAGGTTTGAGACATTTGAGATCAACAGCTTTGAGCAGTTCTGTATCAACTACGCCAATGAGAAACTCCAGCAGCAGTTCAACATGGTGAGCAGAATGCTGTTGGAGCTGCATTACATTTACAGGTGTGAATGTTTATGTTTGATGCAAGTACACAGCTTCATCCCCACATGTGTGTGTTTTTGTGCAGCATGTGTTCAAGCTGGAGCAGGAGGAGTACATGAAGGAACAGATCCCCTGGACTCTGATTGACTTCTACGACAATCAGCCCTGCATCAACCTCATAGAAGCCAAGATGGGTATCCTGGACCTGTTGGACGAGGAGTGCAAGGTACTTTTAGTGTCCAATATGAATAATAGGGGGGGATGGTTGGTGTCACATAGAAGTGGTGTTCTGAATGCTGAAAACCTGAAGATTATTTTAAGATGAGGCTGAGTTGTTCAGTCAAGTTGTTCTTGTCATAAATCTGAACTAAAGTGTTTTGTTTAATAATTAATTGATTAATTATTATTAAATAAAACTGAAAGTATATGTGCTTAGAACTTATTGACTATATGGTGGCCTTTGTCGTGATCAGTTATGTCTTTGGTTGTTGCCACAATTTTTGGGCTGATAGCATTTGTTAACCACATTGTGTGGTAAATTTTGCATCGATAAAATGCTCAAAAGCCCATTTTTGTGAATACACATAAGAAAGCCATCCATTGTCTGAATGCTCCACGTCTGTAGTTTGTGGTTGTAAAGTTTAATGAAGCTGTGATTATCCAAAAGGTCACAACATCTCAATACAATTAAATGATAAAATTATGAAATTGGGCTCATTGAATCCACAAGATTTTCAGTTTTCCATTGATACCAAATGTATGCAATTCCAACACTGTTTGGGACCCCAGAATGCAGAAATATTCAAACACAATAGGTGAAGAGAAAAAGAAATGGTATGTGCACTAAACCACATTGGATTGCCAAAATGTATCTGTACTCTGGAGCCTGCAGCCTCTGAGAGTAAAAAATGAGCCAGGCCGCTGACAATCATCATCAGATCATTCATGGGATTAATAATTGGATAATAAAGAAAGAAAAGGCTCCCAAATTAGAATGAAATAGGCGGTTAATAAATCTTTTTAATCTGTATTTTAACAAGCATCAGCACACAAGCTAAGAATAAAGCCTTACATAAGACTTGATGACTTCTGAGTCCTGTTGGTGGAATAAAAAACTTTCTCATAAATGTAAACAAGCTGCAGAAGTGAAGTGAGTGTGTGCTGCATATTAAGCAGAGGCCTGTGGGCTGTAGTTGAACCTCTCAGTGAGAACCATTCACACCCACATTCTGCTTTACATTTTTTGACAGTCGACCTGTCAGTGCCTCCCACCACACACCGGAGGCTCCTAACACCTACACGTACAGTTCACATCAGGGTTCAGCTGCAGGAATGACCACTTTCCAACTTACACAATGAAACTGAATGGGAGACAGAGCTTAAACAGTCAGATTGCATGCTTTGATTTTGTTGTAAACGATTCACACAACTCGGTGTCGGGCTGAGCTTTGCTTGGTTATCTGATTCAGGTTTAGTCAGTCAGAGTGAAGGTGGTGCTCATAATCTGTGCAATCTTCACACGTCCACAGCTCCACCAGTTCACTAACCATGCTAACTTATCTCTCCTTAACCACTGCAAGGTCATTTTACAAGCTGTTGACATTTGAGGTGGTTCACATTGCTCACATAATTGCGGAGTAAAGCAAACAGTAAATGTACATTTGGTTTGACTTTCTGGCAAGGAAAAATCAGGGAAGATTTTGTCCTTGTGAAGTGTGTATTGAGAAAAAAAAGACACCCCAGTAACTCTGCAATACTTTAAATTATCCCCCTTTCATTTTTTTAACGTTCTGTAATAAAAGGTTGTAAAGGAGAATAACAAAAGAAATCAATGTTAAGATCTTTCTCTCTCTGTGTATTTATCAGCAGATGTTTACATACATGTTATCTTACTGATATTTTCCACTGTGTCGTCTCCGTTTCTGTACCAGATGCCCAAAGGTTCTGATGATTCATGGGCTCAGAAACTCTACAACACCCACCTCAAGACCTGCTCCCTCTTCGAGAAGCCGCGCATGTCCAACCGCGCCTTCATCATTCAGCATTTTGCTGACAAGGTGGGCTTCACTGACGTGTTGGCTTCATGTCCACACAGCATTTGTCATCATGAGAGAGGAGCCTTTATTTAACTAGAAAAGTGATGCCATGGTGTTTTTAGCTCGACAGACAACACTTAGGGACAGATTGGCTGCAGTATCTGCTGCAGTGCTGGAGTTATTTTTAGGATGGCCGGAGGATGGATGACTTTTTTTTATGTTAACAGAGTTTCACACACAGAAAGTCAGTTCTGCGGTTAAATGTTTAGCTTGTGTGAGTGTAGCTCACTGTAGTGTAATAGGTTTCACATTTAGAAATGAGGTGCTGTGTGATGCAGTGTTATTTTTCACGTCTGTTTTTAGATCCTCACTATAAGGTTACAGATAGATGTGTCCAATGACTAATGCAGGCTTCCCCCTGATGTCCCCTGATATCAAAATAGGATCCTTGTACATATTCCTGAACAAACATTTGAAAAGATTTTAGTTGGTATCTTTTTTCTATTGTTATTTATTTAATTAAGTCTGGTTGATTAAAGTGATTTACGTCAGGAGTGAATGTCTGTACATGAGCTACTGTGAAGTTATCACCAGCCACCTTAATGTGATGTAAAAACAAAGAAAAGGAAACATTTACTTTATAAATCTACAATGTGAAAACACATCTCTTTCAGATTATTTGTTAACACCTGAAAGTGTGTGGTTAGGAATAACAAAAATATTAATAAACTGTCATTTTTCATAAGAAAGACCTGGATAAATCCCAGTGAAAACGTCCTCCCAGGTATTCTAACCCACACTGCTCTGTTGTTGTCGAACAGGTGGAATACCAGTGTGACGGTTTCCTGGAGAAGAACAAGGACACGGTGAACGAAGAGCAGATCAATGTACTGAAGGCCAGCAAGGTGAGCTGTACAGACACACACCTACAGTACATAGTAAACATAAATATAAACGTATTCACAGGCAGTCAGAAGCAGATCCTGACAGGATTGATGTGCAGACAGCTATCTGAACATGTTAATAACATGTAAACTCAAATCACTGCGAAGCGCCCAGTGAGATCAAAGCCAAGAAGTCTGCAGCTCATGGAGAGCTGGTGCACCTGGTCCGTGTGTTAAAAAATAGACCATTGTTTACTGAGCAGAAGTCCCATGTGAAGGATCAGGGAAGCAGCGCCCCCCTGTGGACATGTGGGGGTAGTGCTGATGCCAGACGAATGACAAAAGTGCTCAATCCTGGAGCTTTCTGCTGAAAAGGCTTTTATTTACACATAACAGACACACAGTAGGTTGGATCATTGGCTTAACATAACCCGCTGTGGATAAACATGATTATGGGTCAGGATTATTATAACATTTCTATTTCTATATTATTATCAGTAGGATTGTTATTGTTATGTTACATATTCTGCTTTCTAGCTTGATCAAATCTGTATTTAATGGTTTGCAGAGAGGCATGACTAAGCCTGAATAAATGCTGAATGTTATGTAATAACAGTGGTAATACTGTACACATGTATGTATATGATGTTACCTCCTCATGCAGAACACACAGTTTATTTACTGCAACATTTACAAGGACATCAAAACTAATTTGTGATTCTTTTTTTTTTCAGTAATTCTTTAGGGGTGGATTTTAAATTTTTTTCAAAAGGGGGCCTAAGCCTTTAAATCCTTAATGCTGTTTTTGTTTAACACACACACACACGCACACACACAGACCGATGATATATTGTGTTTGTCCAAAATGCTCAAAGTGACCATGGACTGTTCTCTTATAGACCTAAACAAGAGCAGAATTGGGTAAGGGTTGAAATACTGTCTGCACTAACCTCTAACACAATCACTTAATACACACACACACACACACACACACACACACACACACTTTTGGACATATGGTCTGAATGTTGCTGTGGAAATCAATCAATCAAACCAATTAAGCAGTTGGGGTTAAATGGTAGTGAGCCCTTAATGAGATTTGGTGTAATTAACTTTCGTTTTACTTCCCTGCCAAGCTTATCCCGTCGCTGTGTGTGGTGTGCGTGTGAGAGAGAGAGTGTAAGACTGTGTGTGGTGTGTGTGTGTGAGAGAGATAGTGTGTGTGCACGTGTTTTGCAGCCAGCTGTTTGCTCACACCATGAGGGGCACATCTGGAAAATGTCACTTAAGCTGAAAGAAAACTTTACTTGAAAGCATTTCACTCACTTTATTTCCTGTTTCTCTGGCGTAAAACCTTCCTGAACAGACAGAGAAGGACTGAAAATTTAGCAGCTGACGGTTAACTGTTCACTGCATCACTATCCAACACATTAACATCAAAATACAAAATGAGACAGCAGAATATTCTCATGCTGAGGCTTGAAGACGGTTTGTTTTTTGAGTTTTAGTTCCTACATATGATGCATTGTCTAAAGCTTCTGCAGTTTTTAGCCCTTCAACTGCAAAGACAGTTATAGGAAAAATCTGGTTTATTACAACTTGGCTTATATTTTCATAGACTTGGCCATCGTTTTCTTCCAAATTGATAGAATTGCAGTCGCTGAAGTAGTTGACTAGAGATCTGGAAACAGGGCGACACTGCTACAACAAACTGGGTAATGTGTCATCAGTTAACAAGCAAGCTGAACTGAATCACTTCCTGAAAAGATCCGTTCACTTCTCAGTTAAGTTGAGCTGTCGTTTAGTTATGAGTGATTCAAGTCATTCACACTAACAACACTTTTAAATGGTGAACACGAGCCCAGAGTGATCGATAGTCACTCACCGAAATTCACCCCTCTGCTCCTGACTCAAAGCCTTGAAGTTGGAAGTACAATGTAGTACCAAACATTTTATAGAATAATTAGGATAAAGATAAGGATTCAATTTAACCATATTGTAATTTGGTGTTGCAATCATAAACATTTTGTACATAATAGGTTTGGACTTCAGCTTTCAGTTCAGTAACTTTATCCAACTGAGTACGTAGCTCACTGGTTTATCCTTCACAAACCGCCTCACTTGTCAGCGAGCTTCACTAAATGTTCAGCCATGTTTTAGTTCGGTGAGTGGGACAATGTGCATGCTGAACTTTGGCCAAGCACTGTGAAAGAATGTAGCAGTTTCAGTGATTCATTCTTACTGCAGAGGGAACCTGAGCCCTAAATGAGATGCTCAAGCCCTCCACAGTCTGCAATCTGGAAGAAGGAAGTAGTCCCAAATATTTTATTTGATAATTCGGTGTTTGCAGGTTGTATCTTCATCCAATGAAATGATCTGTTTTCAGGGCATTAGTTAGTGAGCTCAACTAAACATTAAGCTGTGTTTCATTTCAGTGCAGTCGGAGCCCCGGGCAAGCACTGAGGGGATCCTTTGAAGGAATCTCTTTAATGAAAGGATGCAAGTGATTCAGTACACTGAAAAAAATTATTTACCCACATCTCTAGAACTGAGCCAGAGACATGCAACCAGACAGTCATGCAGGGTATAAACAAGCTAACAGTTTTGCCAAATTATCTAAACCACTTCAGTCATCTTATTTTTAGCAGTATCACTAAAATCTCTTCAAAAAGGAAAAAAAGAAACCCCAGGTTGTGTAAAGCAGGAGATTCCTTCCTCCTGGATGCAGTCACATACTGTAATGGCTGCACAGTACCTGCATTGCTGTAAACTGCACTGGATCCTGCAAGACACACAGGAGTCTCACATTCATGCCGACGTCTGCTTGCAAGTCTAATCAATACAGTGTATTCAAGAAATGCCTGATGCAGAGGTTTCCCATAATGCATTGCAATGCAGGCCCGACATGACAACAGATACAATTTCACCGTGTGGTTGTATTCTAAACAAATCATCCCATCATGTTCCATCCCATCGTTAGTCTGACTGGGTTTATTTACTTTTCCTTTTAAATTGTTGATGTTTATTATAGTTTTTATGGGCCTAATAATGACTGTGGGTTTCCTTTCTTTTTAATGTGATTGTGTTTCTTTTGTCACTGTGTCTCCATGTGTTGTCCATGTATGTTTGGTTCTGTCCTCATCATGACAACCCTTCCCCGCCAGCAGAAGGTAAACAGAGGCGTTCTTACAACGCTGGTCTGCCTGTAGCTCTTCCTTCAGCTTCCTCCTTTTTTTCCCTCTTTCTTCCCTCCCTGCCTCTCTGGCACTGAGTTATTATCACTCTAAAGGCACTGAGGAGTTTGA
Organism: Serranus cabrilla; assembly: GCA_903364295.1. Taxonomy (NCBI): domain Eukaryota; kingdom Metazoa; phylum Chordata; class Actinopteri; order Perciformes; family Serranidae; genus Serranus; species Serranus cabrilla. The sequence goes on along the minus strand of CAFUXE010000783.1, from coordinate 45,814 downwards.
GGTTGTGTGTGTGCGAGCCTTTGTTTGCTGCATGGGGAGCACTAAAGGCACTCTGGGATGAGAAAAGGGGATTGGAGATAAAACCAAGGGACAAAGGAGGGAGGATGTTTTTATGTTTGCAGAGTTATGCTGAGAGCGTGCGGCACGTAAAGCCTTTGTGGCTGCGGCTGTCTAGATTATCCTGCTTAATGACGCTGGCGAGAGAAGCAGCATGGCAGCGCTCTGAGCGCAGCAGGAGGACCTGAAGCTGAACGTAACACAGCATCCTCCTCATATAACCTCCGTGTTATATGGAACATGACTGATGTGTGCGTGTGCATCATACATGATACCTTTAATGTCTCAACTCCATGGCAACATAACGCCATGGACTCATATATGGATCTGCATATATGACAAAACTTACCATCACCATTTTATTGGCTTTTTAAAACGTAACAACTCTCTGACTGTGGATGACTTTAACAAAAGCTAATCAACAAATCAGCGACATTTACTCACTCACTCAATGTGGAGATTAATTCACTCTTATGTGAAACTGTCAATACACTTGATTACTGGACTACTTGATTACTTTTTCAATTTAAAAATGCCATCAACACTGTGGTTTTCATGTTATATTATTAAGGCTTGTGGCAAATGCTCAGATGAAAGCTGCTTTGTAAGGCTGTGTGCAGTAGGTAAGAGGAATCCAGATGCATGTCATGTACTGTGAGACACTGTTAGTCATGGCTCCAGTGGTGGTGCATTTGCAAATAATTTCCTTACGTAAAAGTAGTGATAGTGACTACACTATAGAAATACTCAGTTACAAGTAAAACTCCTCCGTTCAAACTTCCAGTCACAGAAAAGTATAAAAGCAAAATGTAATAAAAATAACAAACATTGAAGTGTTTGTTTGTCAGAATGGGTCCTGTAAGTGTTAACATGTAAGTAGTACTTCCAGGGCTGGAGGATGAAAGCAAATATCATCAAAACAATATAAACATTTCTATACTTTTCATTTTTCTATATCATTTCTTTTGAATTTCATAAAAGCAGCCTTAGAGGCTCTGATTGATTTAGGTATATAGAGTAAACAAAAATAGGCTGTTAATTTATTTACCAGAAATGACTAATTACCAGAAAACATGCTGTAACGTGATATTTATCATTATCAGGATATGTAATTCTATATATTGGGATAGAAGATTTTTTGTCCGTAGCGCCCAGCCCTATGTTCTTTAATGATATTACTTGCTACTTTTAATGCTTTATTTACTTTTGGATAGTTAAATCACAGCATCGTTTTTTGTATACTGATCAAATATTTAGTTTATAAAATCTTAACCTGAAAAATAAATCCAACTATCAGATAAATGTAGTGAAGCAGAAGGACGAAGAAGCATAAAATGGAAATAGTCAAGTAAAGAATAAGTTACTCAAAATCATAATTAAATACATTACTTGAATAAATGCCCTCAGTTACATTCCACCCTTGCACAGCTCATAAATATGCATTGGAGTTGCACTAAAGCTTCATTTAACAGTATGTTACTGCCTGCGGTGTGTAGTGCTGCCACCAGCTGTTCTGTTTGTGACTGTAACTGGGCTGCTGTTCCCAGTTTGCCCTGCTGGTGGAGCTGTTCCAGGACGAGGAGAAAGCCACCAGTCCCACCGGTCAGGCCCCCGGCACCGGAGGCCGGACACGCCTCAGCATCAAACCTGACAAGGGCCGCGACAAGAGCAGCAAGGAGCACAAGAAGACTGTCGGCTGCCAGGTGCACTTCTCTTTCCACTGATTTGTTCTGTGGACTGATGCTGTTATGTTATGTTATATATTATAGATTACAATGAGGCGTTAACACAGCGTGTATATACGATACTCACAGGAAGTTCAGACATTTTATCTTGGAGAAACACTGAAACTAAATAAAAGAAGTGATGATGATGATGATGATGATGAATGTCCTCTGTTGCAGTTTCGTAACTCTCTGCAAATGTTGATGGAGACTTTGAACGCCACGACTCCGCACTATGTACGCTGCATCAAACCCAATGACTTCAAGATGGCCTTCTCGTGAGTCTTTTTCTTCTCTGTTTATGAAAAACTTTTTCGTGTTATTATGTGATGTGTGGTAATCATCTTCTCTCAGCTCAGGTGTATTTCATGGTGTTGACAGTAATTACTTGTTGTTGCCAGGTTTGATCCTAAACGTGCAGTGCAGCAGCTCAGAGCCTGCGGTGTCCTGGAAACCATCCGCATCTCTGCCGCAGGTTTCCCATCCAGGTAATGATGCATCCCAGCAACACTGCTGCAGTCAACTATAGACTCTCCTGTGTCCATCAAGACCTTTTTAAAGAGTTTGTGAGCAGAAGGCAAATAAAAATCGAGTCTGTCGTAAATACATTATGTGCGAATACATCCTTACAATAATGCAGCGAGTCAGCTCAGTGCAGGGTTTATTTTTATTATCTGTCATCACCCAGTTTGTCCAAGTGATTAGCTTTCTCCATGTTTTGTCCGGCCTCTTGCCCTATATTTTAGTCTGATAGCCGCCTGGATGCATTTTATAAAGATGTTAGTGCTGAAAACCAAAGAATTTGAGCCAAACCTAAAAGAACATTACAGCTGCTTCAGTGGTGAGCCAGGGCTCGGCAAGGAGGGAGAAGGAAGATAAAAATGCAGCCTGCATGAAAACATTTGAGGAGGGTCTGTCTGCAGAACCGCCCAGACCACGATGTCAAACGACTTCAATTAAATATTCTTTGATGTCTAATTATCCACACATCCACCGAGCACAATGCTGAATAAGCATTATCATGTTTATTCTACATCACCCAGAACTCACAACCGAAGACATCAAGGACACGTCGTGGTCCTGTTGGGCTAATTGCCAAGTGACAGACAGATGGCTTCACTAGTTCACACTGTGGCTTAGACCGTCCCCAGGGGCGCATATAAAGGCCGATTTTAAACAAATGTCCAAAATGTAAGACATCATTCAGGGACTTTATCTAGGTAACAGAGGAATGCCTGATATTTATTTTTACAAAGACTGATCACTCCAAAAGTGACAAAATTTAAAATGTTGTCATTTTGTTATATTACAGGTTTATATCTGAATGCATACATTGCATTATGTGGTATAGTGAGCCTCTTTGCATATTTACTTTAAAATGAACTTGATTTGAGAAATATTTCAGAAGAATCAAATATGGAGGTCATGGCAGCCTTCTGACTGTTTTTTTGTGTGTGTCTCTCAGATGGACGTACCAGGAGTTCTTCAGCCGTTACAGAGTGCTGATGAAGCAGAAAGACGTGCTACCTGACAAGAAGCTGACCTGCAGGAATGTTCTGGAGAAACTTGTGCAGGTCAGAGTTTTTTAAACCTCTCCTCCTTCCTAAATAAGAATGAGGGTTACGGTATGATTTCCAGCGCTTATAAATCATGAATGGATATCTGTTAGATTCTCTTTCCCAAGTGCTTTGTTTTCTCTGTCTGTTTAAAAATGTCAGTAGTGATACTACCACACACCGTACATCTGTCCCTCTTGTCCATCTAATCGCTGTCTTTCCTCTGATCTCTGCCCCTGTCTGCCTTCAGGACCAGGATAAATACCAGTTTGGTAAGACCAAGATCTTCTTCAGGGCGGGACAGGTCGCCTACCTGGAGAAGTTGAGGGCGGACAAGCTGCGTGCTGCCTGCATTCGCATCCAGAAAACCATTCGCTGCTGGCTGGCACGCAAGAAGTACCTGCGCAAGCGCAGCGCCGCCATCACCATCCAGAGGTTCACCAGAGGATACCAGGCCCGCTGGTGAGCTACTTCAACCTCAATCCCTTAAAACAGATCAAATCAAAAGACATTTCACTCCTTCAGACTGATTATGTGTCTATTCAAAGGCTGAAACACCTAAGATCTAACATGTATTAAAACTGTACACGTAAGACGAATATATCTTGTGTCTACTCAGTCTGGCCAAGTTCATGCGTCGGACGCAGGCGGCCACCACCATCCAGAAGTTCCAGAGGATGTATGTGGAGAGGAAACGCTACAGGCAGAAGCAGGCCGCTGCTCTGGTCATGCAGACAATCCTCAGAGCTTACATGGCCCGGCAGAAGTACCAGGCGGTAAGACACACATCACACAAAATATGCTCATCAAAGTACAACATTTCTGGTGCAGTACAAGTTCTAGTAGTAGAAATATTGCAGTAAAACATTTTTAGCTTGTAAAATCTGAAAATATTTGGCTTTGTGTAATATTTCTCTCTGCTTCTCTGTTACTCTCTCTGTGTGTAGTTGCTGCGGGAGCACAAGGTGGTCATCATTCAGAAGCGCGTTCGTGGCTGGTTGGCTCGCTGCTGGTACAAGCGCTGCCTCATCTCCATCGTCTACCTGCAGTGCTGCATCCGCAGGATGAGGGCCAGGCGCGAGCTGAAGAAGCTGAAGATCGAGGCTCGCTCGGTGGAGCACTTCAAGAAGCTCAACAAAGGCATGGAGAACAAGATCATGCAGCTGCAGCGGAAAATCGACGAGCAGGTGGGTTTCACTCTCTGTGGTGTCCTCACGCATTGATTCATTTGTGTCGTTCGGGTGTTTTATGATCCGTCCTGCGCCTCCAGACCAAGGAAAACCGCTCCGTCAACGAGAAGCTGTCCGGTCTGGAGACTTCCTACACGACAGAGAGCGAGCGGCTGCGTGGAGAGCTGGGCCGGCTGCGCGGGGTCGAGGAGGACGCCAAGAACAAAGGCAACCAGGTGACCTCGTTGCAGGAGGAGCTGGAGAGGCTGAAGAAGGAGCTGGTTTCCACAAAGAAGGAGAAGAAGACCATCGAGGACTGGGCGCAAACCTACAGGAACGAAATGGAGAAAGTAAGACGGGACCAACATCCCATTTGTTCATTTCCCTGCAGTCATCCTGATCCTCCATCTCTCTCTGTGTACAGTGTACACACTGTTGTGTTTCATGTCTTCTGTACTACAGTAGATTTGTCTTACTGTCCTTCCCTGTTCTCGAATACAGTTCAGAGATATTTCCATAGATGTTGATGACATATTTAAACCTGTTTTAGATGATCATTTTGAATTTCAAGGACGATTTATTAGAGGTAATAATTTGATTTATTAGAGGTAATAAATCGTCAGGATCCTTTTTCAGTGCACTACTGCCCCGTTTTCAGATTGGGACTATAAGCATTCATGTTTTCTTCCATGTGAGTTTTAATAACTAGACAAGCAAAACACATGACAGGCACGTTACACACATACCTTGTGTTTCATGCAGGGAGAAATTTAAACTCACATAGAAGAAACATGAATGCTTTTCGTGTATTTACATGGAGTCGTGGTGCACTTTAGCCTCCTGAGGCGGAAATAAGTATTACAACAACAAACACTTACACAATAAGTAACTTGTAAAAATTAACCTTGCAGAGCTTTTTTTTCACCCGTTCCTAAGTCATAAACACACAGGAGACAAAACACTTTTTCTCACTTGTCTCTCAGGGTTTCCATACTTTTAGATACGTTAAGCCTCCCGCCTTCTCTCCTCCACCTAGTTTTCCACTTTTTAGAACCAAGTTCAGTAGAAATGTTCCCCAGTGAGAACAATCTCCCATAGTTCCCCAGAAATATATATATTCCACAAAATATTTGTTTACATCAACATGCATATTGGCACCAGAGGAAAACCGTTTTCCCCCAATTTAGGAGCAAGAGCGAACCAGGGGGAGAAGGGCACATGGTGGGCTCAGAGGGCGTTGCCCTGGGGCAGGTGAGCTCAGGAGATAGAGTAGTTTGTTAGTGAGGTAGCCATTGATCTGGTGTGTGTTTGTGTGTGTATTGTGTGTGTTTTTTCTTTGTTTTGTCTTGTCCTGTATTTTGTTGGTATTTTGTCTTCCAATAATCCAGGATGTGTTTCTAAATAAGAAGAACTTGTTTTGAGCGCCTTTTGTTTGGAGGAAGGAGTCACAGTAACGAGTTAGATGGCGGATTCACAAAATATATGGATCCGACTTCACAGAAGACTTTCACCTCGCTTGGTATAACATGTGATTAAATGTTCATTTCTTTGTGTGTGTGTTAAGATGGTCTCGGAGCTGAAGGAACAGAATGGCTCGCTGAAGAAGGACAAGGACGACTTGAACAGGTCGATTCAGGAACAGAGTCAGCAGATGACAGGTACGAAAACATCAGCACATAAATCCTCCAAGTAGTCGTGCAGAAACTGGAGGTGCACCGATGCCAAATTCTGATTGTTTAAAATAGTAATTTGATCAATGCCGATACTGATGTTGGTATTTATTCACTCTTTTGTGCCAGGGAAACAAATACATTTCCTTTTTAAAAAGAAAACTGAACTGTTTTAAAATCCTTGAGCATTTTATAGGACCATCTTTACTAGCATACATGTATGCCAGTTACAAATAACCAACACTACCTTTGGCAGAGAAAAGAAAATGTTAGCCGTAAAAGCCCAAATTTGGGGCATTTAGAAATGAGATTAGTGTAGTTTAGAACTAATATAGTAAATAAAAAATGAATTCATAACTTTTGTATAGTTGTATACTACATTCATAGTTTACGGTTGTCACAAAATGCCATGGTACAGCTGGACTTGTTTCACAGCACACCATTTGGGAACCATACACTTTGTTTCTTTTTTAACTGCTTGTTCTTCATGTTTTTGTCCCGTCAGAGAAAATGGCCCGTGCTATAGCCCAGGAGACTCAACAGCTGGAGACCGATCTGAACGAGGAGCGCTCTCGCTACCAGAATCTCCTGACAGAACACCTTCGCCTCGAGGAGAAATACGACGACCTGAAGGAGGTGATGGCTTCATCGGTGAGGAACACATGCAAACATTTTATCCCTTCTTTAATATTTCTCAGCATTGGATTTGCTTCACTAACAGCAGAAAGCAACATTGACAGTCTGAAGCGGGAGAACTTATAGTTTTTCAAATGAAAAGGCCCATTTTCTCTCTCATCTGTAGAACGTATCCAAGCCTGGCCACAGGCGAACAGACTCCACCCACAGCAGCAACGAATCCGAGTACACCTACAACTCCGAGTACGCAGAATTGGAAGAAGGTTCCCGCGCCGCCGAAGTAAGAATGTTTGCATCAAGTACAGTCACAGTTAGTGAGAGGATACAGCCAGAGGCATGTTTTTTCCATGGGACACATGCTGACTGTTCTTTGTCATGCAGGATGTGACGCGAGGAATGGACACCTCACTGACCCTCAAGCTGCAGAAACGTCTCACAGAACTCGAGCAAGAAAAGCAGTCGCTGCGCAACGAACTGGAAAACAAAGAGGACCAGTTCCAGCGGGCTAGAGCCAGGGTACCAACACCCACACTATCACTTTATGTACAAGTTACATAACACTGATGGCTTCTCTGTTTCATGCACTGGTCAATTTTGAGATGTTCAGCTATTTTGCTTTCATAAGCAGAAAAGAAAAAAATCCCAAATACACATTTAGGTGTTTATTTGATTACTATTCATCAATGTGCAGCTGTAGATTTCTCCTAAATTCACAAAGTTAGCCGTAGATAATGCCTCATTTGCATATTAGAACATAACTGTTCAGAAAACTTGTAAAAAAAAAATGTCTGAATGTCAGCGATCAGCTGGCAAAGTTTCATATTTATATTTATTAGTTTAAGTCTTTCTCCCTATCCTTAAAGTTCTATGCCTCATTCTGGTGCATTAGCCCATGGTAAAGGATTGTAAACATCATTAGACAATATAGGCAGTTAAAAAAGGCAAAATCAAACTTTGCTGCACTGTGAAATTGGAAGCCAAGAAAGCTGCACTTTACTGAGTCGTCAAAATCATTAGAAACACTTCCCACACCTGTTTAAACTCTTCATTCAGGGTTCAAGATATTTCTTTAGTTTCTTAGCAAATGAACGGGAGGAGTTGAGCTCTTGAATATGTGCTGGTACAGAACACCATTCTGTACTTTTATAGCATTATATCTTTTATATCTAACAGTGTGAGGATATGGTTTATTTCATTATATGTTATTGCATTGACTGCTTAAGTCTGAGTTTATGTTAAAATATCATGTGATGTCATGTTATTATGTACGTAAATTACTTATTGGTGAATACATATGTTACTGGCCAGGAAAACCAAGAGTAAAGCTAAAAGCTGAGCTGCATCATGTATCAGAGACCTCGTCATCACCGTGTTTTTGCTCCTTGTTTCAGGACGACGCAGAGTTTAAAAAAGCTCGTGGTGCAGAGCTGGAGTACGAGTCCCTGAAGGTAAGCTGTCAGAGGAGAGCAAAGAAACATAACAACAGTAGCACGTGTTCACTCACTGTTTCCAGAGAGTGTCTTGATCCAAAGCCAGACAGTTTCTTTGTATTACTGTAATTCCTGTTACAGCTTCAGAAAGCCTTATATGCCACTTATAAATGATGATAACAGAGACCCCTGACACTGAGTCTTTTGCTTCTCAGCGCCAGGAGCTCGAGTCGGAGAACAAGAAGCTGAAACACAACCTGGCGGAGATCAGGCAAAGCCTGCTGGGTAACGCAGCTACATCCGCAGGGGCGCCGGGCTCCCCAGCTTACAAGGTGCTCTTGGAGCAGCTCAACTCCTCCTGCGAGGAGCTGGAGGTCCGTAAGGAGGAGGTGCTGATCCTGCGCTCCCAGCTGGTCAGCCAGAAAGAAGCAATGCACCACAAGGTAGAGAAACATTTCACTGTCTCTCTTTTCTCAGTGTTCAAAGAAGGAAAGTACATCGATCACCAGCGCTCAACTGGACAGGATCCAAACATCATGAAAAGAGTATCTGGCCAATAATTATTTAGGCTCTCTGGCAACATGCTGCTGCTGTTCTTTCACAGTGAGGCTAGATTTAGGTGGATGTTCTCCTGCCTGCTTGCACCCACTTTGTTTCATTGGTGTTTTATGTTTGTTACTCATGTCTGCTTCTCTGTTTGTCTGTGTATAGCACAATTTCACTAAAAAGACAAATATCTGGCAGCCTAAAGATCACATTTTGTGATCCTAATTTCAGATTTCCAACGTTATTGTTATTTATGTTTCTCTAATAACTGTTAGGTGTTAATGGACTAAATGGTAAAAAAAAAAAAAAAATGAAATCTGAGACTCCTTTTTGAAGCAAACTATTTAAAATCAGTTTAATTTGTGTCTTTTTGACAAAGATGACATTTGAACCCTTTAGGGTCAAAATCACTGTTAAATCACGTTGTTGTTTGCACTGTTTGTAGCTATTATTTTTTCACTGCACCGTCACTGTGTCTAACTCTCCCGTCTCCACCTTCTCTCCTCCATCCATGCTTTCCCACAGGATGAGAAGGTACAGTTGAAGAACTGCATCCTGCATGAGTATTTGACACTTTGTTCACTGTGTTGTCTTGCATGTAAAACCTCCTAGTAAGAAATCTGATCCAGCAGTCATTTTATATGTCACTGCAGCAGTAGCAGAGGTAGCTTCTTGTGATTTACGGCACAATTAAAGTGTTTCATAGAGAGTTTAGTGAAAGAAAAGGTCTCACAACATCAACTAACACTTTTAGTGTAAAAAAAAAAGAAGCTTTTTCCTGTTTTCATGCTGCAGTTTTTTAAAAAGGATGTGCTCTAACTTGCTCATCTCAGTCGGCCACAACCAATATTGTTCTTTCCACCTCAACATGCACACACATTTCTCTGGGAAATGTGTGAATCACCTATTTAATTTAAAGACTGAACTAAAGAGAATAGGTTGAGGGAAACTAGTTACAACAAAGACTTTTCAAACATGAACTTATTGATATGTAAGGACATGAGAGCTCGTACGGATGGAAATTCCCTAGAACCATAAAAAAAAAGGCCAAATTATGGTCAAACGTGGAACCGGCTTCACAAAGAGAGGAAACACAAGATCAGCATTCATACTTTAAGAGACTTTACATGCACACTCTGTCCTCTCCTAGCTGCCACTGTCTGTGTGAAATCATTTATGGGCTGTTTGCTTTACTCAGATTTCTGCTCAGTGGCCATTTTGCATCTGTCCTTGTCTGTGATACAATAACAACCCAAAGACGGATGTGACCACAACCTGAAACCCTCTGCAAGTTGAATTTCAAATTGCAGCCTTTAGAATTTGTTAATCCAACAATCATTTTAAAATCGCGAAACCTTCTGAACCCTCTGAGGTAATTTAAGGTTAATCCTGTTACATTTTATTCAATGTGGACTAGTTTATCACTGCAACATAAAAGTCCAGCAGCTTTATGCAAACAGCACAATCATGGCTAGAAGCGGAACTTAAAAATATATTTTGTGCAGTATTACACAGTGACAGTGTTATAAATAATAAAAAACCTGTATTTGCTACACTCCTTTTTTAAATGCCCACAAGTTACTAATACTGGTTAAAAACTGGGACTCAACATGCTGTACATATTGAATGATTTATATTTTTACAACCTCTACTCACAGCCTAACGTGTCCTTTCCTATCAGCTCTGTGTAAACAGCCTGCTGTTCAGCTGAAGTTTCACTGAAATTATTTTGTCTCAGTTAAGTCATTCATGGCTTCATAGCTGAAGAGCATTATGTTTTTTACAGAACCTGACTAGTGCACATGGTATATTTTTACCAAATTTTAAATGAAACATATAGAAAAAAAGTGATTTTGATGAAATATCACTATTTTAAGCTTTGATTTCTTCCTGATGGAAGCATTCATCACACATGACTCGTTCAACTCACTATAAACATCTGCCAACAAGTTTTGGTTTAAAAGATTCTATCTATGATAAATGGTGGCAATTGTTTAAAAGAAAATATGCCATTCAAAACCACCAGGACGCTGTGGGGTTCAGAGGGCAAAAGAATACAAAAAAATATCATGTTTTCAAAGATACAATCGAATGCACTCAGTTTTATGAATGATTCAGAACACATTCATAACACAACTTTAAAGTTCATTTGAATTTTTGATAAATAATGAAACTCATGAGCACCACTTAAAAATGCTGTTGACTCACTAGTGAACTACAGGCATCATACTGCAGCTGCACAGATGTACAGTGTCCCTCTGTCATTCTAATAAATAACCCATGTCTTCATATCAAACGGTCTCATAGCGGTCACATGATGCAGCTCAAGCGTTTTGATCATGAGTGACCTTAAACCCCTGTTACTAATCACCTCCCGTCTGCCCCGCTGTGACAGACGGCTGTCGCTGAGGCGTCACTCGTCTCTGTGCAGCTCGAGGCTCCGACTGGCTGATGAGTTAAAGGACAGTCGTAGCCAGCAGCGACAGCGATGCTGGCAGGGAGTCAACAGCACACTCCTGACTGCCCTCAGCTCTGTTAACTCACATTCATGACACCATGAGCTCACTTGTCTTTATTTAAACCCCGAGCTGTGTCAAATGATGCATCGGTTGCAGCAGCCAGGTGGTGCTTGTTCTCATGCTTCCCTCTTGTTTCTGTTTCTCTAGGAGACCATGACGGAGCCTTCTGTCTATGTCGAGGATGTGTCCAAACTGAAGGACGCTGATGAACTCAAGCAAGCTTACGTCGGCCTCAAAGATACCAACAGGTACTTTGTTCCAGCCGGTTCTCCTCTCGATCTCGTCACATCATCTGTGATAAATTCACCCAACACTCATCGTGTTTTATCAAGAGTTTGCCGCTCACAGAGCTCTCACTCTGTTATTAATATTACGGTGATTTATGTGCAGAAATGTGTGTTTGTGAATGAACACTGCCTTGTCCTGTACAGATCTCCTCGGTTCATGCGTAAGCCGTTGGAAGTCAGTGATCTCCTGAGTAGGCTGAGGTAACCAAGGAGACGTGGCCTATGCATCATGGAGCAGAGCATGCATGGCCACGCTGACGCCAAACCTACAGAACGCCATTTAAGTCAATATTGAATTGTCTTTAAGTACAGAAATAAGTAAATATGACTGTAAAACAAATAGATATGGCCATAAAATAAATCCTGAAATAAATAATTATTTTTCAAAAAAGGTGAAATAAATGTGGAACTATGAAATGAAGGTCCCCTGAAATAAGCAAAAATAAAAGCCCATTTTTAAAGATAAAAACCTATTTATATATTTATTTATTTTTATTAATTAATTAATTAATTTTTATTTAACTATACTGAATTATTTAGATATTTATTTACAGTAATTTTTTTTCAGGATTAATAACATACTGGATTTAGAAAATGGATAAAAAGAAAGGTGAGCTTAACATGCCACTATGAAATTGAAATTCAACTAAAATAAAAATGAGTAGTCCTTTGAAAATAGTCCTTTTTAAAAAATAATTAAAAAAAACAAACAAATTATTTATTTATTTATTCAACTAAACTAACTGTTGTTACTTCACATTTATTGAGATTTTTTTATTATTAAATTATTTATTTCAGAATTTGTTTAATCTCATATTTATTTATTTTAAAAGTGTATTCCTTTTTTAAATAATTTAACATTGTCTTCAATGGCATTCTTATCAAACCGGGTTGTTCCAGATGACTGATCTTACTGAAGCTGAATCGGCTGAATCTGCTGACTCTGCGTCGTAGTGCTGAGAAAAGCTTGGGTAGCTTTGCGTGGCGTTTTCTGCCCTAACAGCATGTGGAGTAATGAAGCAGCTCTACTTTTGCTGTGACAGGGAGCAAGAAATGTGTGTTTGTCCACTTTGAGGACTCATGCTGTAGGTCTGCATGGGGTTTTATAGTTCAGCATGAACAAGAGCAGAGTCTGTCCAACTGAAGCTAGTTTCTTTTTGCTCTCAAAACAAAGATAGAAAGATTTAGGTCCGTTGTTTGGGACGCTTCACTTTTTACAGTACAGTTTTTTATAAAATCTCTGGCATGAAAGCATGGAAACATCTGAGTGAAACAGGTGTTTATGTGATGTTCAGCTGTAGTCTAACATTTATTCACACATAGATTTACAACACGACTTACTCACACGCTTCCTGTCTTTATGGAATGAGTTTGGCTGAAATCCTGCATGAAAGCCCACTTGTTTTCTTTGTTTGTTGAAGCAGAGATGCACAGCACACTTTGGAGGAATTAAATGTCGGTGCACAGATATATTTCTTCAAAAAGCTGTTATAAATGTATTACATCTCATTGGCCTCAAAATGCTGCACACACACATTATCATAATGCCAAAGTGTATACACACATTATTTTCCACACAGTAGGCAGCTCCATGAAAACGCCTTCTCTGTTTCTAAGCAACAATTCTTTTTAATTAAAGTAACAGTGTAAGGGGAAACTTTGGAAACCTTGTTACTCATCAGAGTTGCCCAAAAGCTGCACTGTGCATCACTGCCTTTATCCCTGTGTTTTCACCATGATGCTCCCTTTGTTGCTTGTGACCTTCTTTGTTCACACATTGACATAAGTAGAGAACATTTAGCACACAGCAGGCTGAGACATCATAGACATCAGACAACTCCACCACTGTTGAAGTTAAAAAAAAATAAGAAAGTTAACAGAAAGTTTCCACTTTCAATAAGAAGGTTTTTTAATCAAACCAAATAAAATCAGAGCCACTGAACGGTAGATAGAACCTCAAGCTGCAGATATAACAGCTCTGTGTTCTTACATGCACACATGGCGTCACTTTATTGTTGTCTCTGCACACCTTTCCCCCAACCATCCCACGTTTTCTTTTTGTCATTGTGTTGTTCATGTTCCTTTTGTGTTGTGTGTCGGTCAGATCTGCCGCTCCAGACTTCCATAAGCTGAATGAGGACGGAGAGCTGTGGCTGGTTAATCAGGGCTTAAAGGAAACCATCAGGTGTAACCGTGTTTTCAACACAAGTGTCATTTTTTTCAGCATGCGTTTGACTTTTTACAGGGAAAGGATGTGTGCTGCTGGTGTTCTTCGTTCACCTCTTTTCTCACACTTTATCAACCTTTTTTCAGCCTTTCTTCCTACACAATATCTATGGGGTTTTCTGATAAAATTATATAAAAATCCCTCACAGATGTTGCATAATATATATCATAACTATTTTTGGTTTCATTTTCCATTTTGTTTCTAACAAATTGCAGCAGAAGTGTTTCATCTTCAGGCTCTAACCGTGTTTAACTGGAAACAGCTTGTTAAGTATTGCAGCTTTGTGTAACTCAGTAATGACGGCAGAGATCGCTTCAAATAGTGTTTCCAATGTAGCCGTAGACTGATATGTATTTCTAATGGCTGATGCAGATATTTATTGAGCACTTGGGCCAATGACCATTATGTGATGGCAACATTATGTTTCTTTTATTTCATTTTCTCTTAATTGTTAGTAAAATGCAACAATTTAATAATAATAATAACCAATGAGACACAATACTGCCAGACTTTCATTGTTTGCTTTTTTGCACTCTGTCTGCAGTGTACTTATTCTAAAAATAAATAAATAAATAAATAAATACATAAATAGAATAACAACATATGATTGATAAATAAATAAAGTTTTAGTGCACTTAACAACAACAGCATGTGTCATATTGCAGATATGCAGAGATAGAAGCTTCTGCTCATTTCTGAAAGGACAAAATTGTGTAAAATGTTATAAATTTACAGGAATAAATAATATTCTGGGCCTTCCCTGGTGTTGGCTCAGTGAAATACAAATAAACAATTGGCCTCAAAATAGCAGTAATCGGTCTACCGCTGCTATTGTTATCCACTTCTGATGAAAGATGGATTAGATTTACCAAATGATCAGTTGTGTTTTATATCCAAGAACTTCTTTGTTCCTGAAAACAAACTCTTAGAATCCTCCATAAACACTTTGTGACTTTGATCTGATGACAAAAGAACTTCAGTGCGGCTCCTCCCTGCCAATATCTCTCTTGAAGAGGGAAGCACCTTACATTTTTTGGGTAATTTAGACAACCATTAAATATTTCCTGCTGCTATGGTTGTATTTTTAGGTGGAAGTCTCACTGAATGTTGGTGCACTAACTGCTACAGTGTGAAGGTTTTAAAGCAGTGTGAAGAGACCCATGAACAGCAGGTCCTACCTCCCTTTGAAGCAAAACACTGACCCTCTATCAGCTGGACTTGCTCTTGTGACCTGTGACCACAGAGTTGGTTCAACTCTTTAGCCGAGAATGAGTCAGTAAAATGAACTAAAGTGTTCAGAGAGGCACTGGGCTGCTGGTGGTGTCTGCACAGCATGCTGCTGTCCTGTTCACTCACTGTGGTGAAAAACTCATCCCCTCACTCACTATAATGTGGATTTCTTTTCTTCTCTCCCCACGTCCTCTCACCTCACAAACCTCTTCCTTTCTGCCCTCCTTCCTTGTTTCATCTTTGGCACACCTCCCTTCTTCCTCCCTTCCACCTCCCAGGTTACTGGAGCACCAGCTGCAGACTCAGCGGAGAACTTACGACAGCGAGGTGGAGTCGCTGCGCGGCGAGCTGCAGAACGTCAAGGAGGAGAACAACCGCCAGCAGCAGCTCCTGGCCCAAAACCTCCAGCTGCCTCCAGAGGCTCGAATCGAAGCCAGTCTGCAGCACGAGATCACCCGGCTCACCAACGAGAACCTGGTACGCTGCAACACACACACAGACGCACACAGGCTGCGGCAGAGGAGTGACTTCAGCATCAGTTTGTTTACATCAAGAGTTTCAGTAAACTGTAACATCAGACACACAACGGGACGTCACATGCACAAATACACACACAGGTAAAAATGTATAATCAAAACATTGAGTGAAAAGAATTCAAATGTTAGTTAAACAACAGTAAGCCAGTAAAATTAGGATTGATGGTAACATAGAACAGAGAAAACAGATTAAATTCAACATGAATTTTTAAAATAAGGTCTTTTAATACCTATTAAGATATATCAAGTTACAAAGAAGCTTTCAGGAAGTGACGTGGTAATTATAGTTCAGTGTATCCAGAAAGATACATACTGCTGTTTGTTTACACAAGCGTATGTAGAACAATAGCACATATTGGGTTCTGTCTTATATCTATTTTACAGACACATGAGTGGAATCAATTTTCAAATCTTACTCTCCTAAGAGCAAATCAGCATATTGGTTCCTTCACAGTTCAATGAGTAAATCAGTTGCACATATTATTGCTTTCCAACTGCAGCAAAGGTGTAAAGAAAGCATTGTTTGTAGCATGCACACACTTTGTTATTGATTTAATTGCAAATGTATCACTCGTGTATTTGCCGTTGTCAGGCAGGACGGTGTAACCCGATAAATTACTCATATTTTCTGAAGAGCACTAAGACGACACAAAGAAAAATATGTATATAAAAATTATTGTGATGTGTTGGGCACCAGTGCGCAGTGTTTCTAAATGAGATATAAAGACTGTTAATGAATCCCTTTGGTGCCTTCAAACCAGAATCTGCTCAACGTCAACAACAACACAAGCGACAGATACTTTAGTGTTTACACTTCATCAATCCAGTTATATTCTGTTGAATATGAAGAAAATTAAAAGCTACCAGATGATTCTGATCTACAGATGCACATGGTGGTCACCATGTTACATAGAGTGTGGTTAATGTCACTGTTTGGGGCTGTGGTTTCTTTTCCACTTTCCAACTGAAAGTGGATCACACACACTCATTTGTGTGGATGGTTTCACCTGACAGGAACTCTTGGCTGAAGACCCCACAGCATCCCGAGAGGCTCGAGTCATCATTTTACGACGGATGGTTGTATGTAGCCAGAGCGTGTGTGTGTGTGTGTGTGCCTGTGTGTTTGCATGCTAACTGAGGCTGTGTGTTTTGAGTGTCGCTCTAACTCTCCACAGCGGCCTCCTCTAACTCACAGCGGAGCAGCTCTGCACTTTCTTCTTGTTTCTAACAGCCAGCGAGTCCTACAACGTCTCTTCCTCTGAAAAATACAATCAGCACAGAAGCTCTCATGTTGATTTGAAATCCCCCGTCCCTCCTGTTTGTTTGTTTGTTTGTTTGTTTGTTTGTTTGTTTGTTTGATTGTTTGTTTGTTTCCAAGACTTTGGCCGATGCAAAGCCAGCAACTGTTTTACACACGTGTTGGAGTGTTTCTTTTTAACCCTGGAGGATGACAGCGTGAAGCTGTCTTGACATTTGCCCTCACTATTCTCTTTTTCTCTCTTTTCTTTCTGTGTCTCTCTCCATCCCTCCAACCCTCAACCTGTTTCAGGATCTCATGGAGCAGCTGGAGAAACAGGACCGAACCATCCGCAAGCTCAAGAAACAGCTGAAGGTTTACTCCAAGAGGATCGGAGAGATGGGAGGTACAGGAGAAATCTGTACATACATGTGTGTGTGTGTGTGAGTGTTAGAGTGCTACGGTGAAGGACATTGCCTTACTGTTGTGTGTTGTGTGTCTCCAAGCTGGTCAAACGGAGGGACAGACGTCTCCAGGACAAATGGTGGACGAGCCGATTCATCCCGTCAACATTCCGCGCAGGGAGAAAGATTTCCAAGGGATGCTGGAGTACAAGAAGGAGGATGAACTCAAACTGGTCAAGAACCTCATCCTTGGT
This sequence comes from Serranus cabrilla, assembly GCA_903364295.1. NCBI lineage: Eukaryota > Metazoa > Chordata > Actinopteri > Perciformes > Serranidae > Serranus > Serranus cabrilla. The sequence goes on along the minus strand of CAFUXE010000783.1, from coordinate 28,332 downwards.
AAGAACTAAGAGCAAACAACAACAGATGGAAAATTAGGTTAAAAATAGATGGATGGATAGATGGATGGATAGATGGATGGATAGATAGATAGATAGATAGATAGATAGATGGATAGATAAGCATTGTCATATTGTGATCGACAAATCAAAGCAAGTGACTTTACATATAAAACAGTTTTAAAATAAATAACAACAATACAAGTTATATGTTCTCTATATTAGTATGTGCAGAGAATTGTGACTTGAGTCGACGGTAGTCACTGTTTGGAGTCACTGTTCTCCTCCTCGTGTCTCTCCAGAGCTCAAGCCTCGCGGCGTAGCCGTGAATCTGATCCCAGGTCTGCCAGCCTACATCCTGTTCATGTGTCTGAGACATGCAGACTACGTCAACGATGACCAGAAGGTCCGCACCCTCCTCACCTCAACCATCAACAGTATTAAGAAGATCCTAAAGGTATGTATGTACAGATTTATGTATGTGGGGACGAGATTTTTTTTTGTCTCAGCGGATCCTTCAAATGGTGTTTTACAGTCTTTAATGGGATGTTTGGGGCAGAGAGGTTTTGATGGAGATACAATTTCGACTATTAGCTGCTGGCTTACTGACCCCAATCTGTTCTTCCTCTTCTTGTCAGAAACGAGGAGACGACTTTGAGACGGTCTCCTTCTGGCTTGCTAACACCTGCCGCTTCTTACACTGTCTGAAACAATACAGCGGAGATGAGGTGAGCCGAACACAATGATACTGAAATATGTGTATATTCATGAATAGCATTGTTAGACTTCTACTTTAACTCTGTGATTGTTTTTAGCATTTTTATTTCTTATTATTTCTTCTTTCTTTCTTTAGTTCTCTCACCTTTGTTTTTATTGTTTAGGGTTTTACGAGCGATATAATGTTGAAAGGCTTAAATTCATATAAGATGTCACAGGTTGCAATGGAATAAGTTTTAATAGTTGTTGGGGATAAAGGTTGACTAAAGTGTTTTTTACCCTGTGTCTGTCTCAGGCCTTCATGAAGCACAACTCTCAGAGGCAGAACGAACACTCCCTGTCTAACTTTGACCTGGCAGAGTACAGACAGGTGATCAGTGACCTGGCCATCCAGATCTACCAGCAGCTGATCAAATGCATGGAGAACATCCTGCAGCCCATGATAGGTGTGTGGTTGTGTGTGGTTGTGTGTGTGTGTTTCTACAACAGGGTTTTCATGTCCAAAGAAAATATCTGAATTTTAGGCCTTAAAATGTCATAAAAATTGATTGAATTGAATTTGATTTCGATGTTAATGCTAACTGTTGTTAAAGTAACTTAAAAAAAGATAAGTATTGATGACTATTCATAAAACCAGCATGATGTATGGCTATTTCTTGAAGTGATTTGCTGGAATTGTTTCTGTTAATGTTATTTCATCTAGAACGGGTAAATGCATATTTATCTCACTCTGGCATTGAGAACAGCTCAATACTTTATCATCTGCTGACACCCAATTCTGTTATATATGATGTTGAACATTCAGAGATTCATTGCTTTGGAAGCTTCTGCTAAATAAAATTGTTACATTGTAACATATATTCACATAGCTACAGTAGCTAAATATAAAAGCTAATATCTCCAGCAGTCAGCATCTCACACCCACTTCCTTGTTTAAACCTGGAGAAACCCTAAAGTAACAAGCCATTATACTACAGTATTGATGACATTTGCACATGGCACAAGTACTGACCAGGTGTGTGTGTGTGTGTGTCCTGCAGTCTCCGGCATGTTGGAACACGAGACCATCCAGGGCGTGTCGGGGGTGAAGCCCACAGGTCTCCGTAAGCGGACGTCTAGCATCGCAGATGAGGGCACCTACACCCTGGACTCCATCCTGCGGCAGCTCAGCGCCTTCCACTCCACCATGTGTCAGCACGGCACCGACCCCGAGCTCATCAAGCAGGTGGTGAAGCAGCAGTTCTACATCATCGGGGCCGTCACCCTCAACAACCTGCTGCTGCGCAAGGACATGTGCTCCTGGAGCAAAGGCATGCAGATCAGGTAGGTGATGGGGCTTCTGCTTCAGGTATGTCCCCTGTGTGTTCGTCTCTTTTTGTAGTGACCACGTAACTTACATCCGTGTGTGTGTTCGCAGGTACAATGTGAGCCAGCTGGAGGAGTGGCTCAGAGACAAAGGTCTGATGGTGTGCGGAGCCAAGGAGACTCTGGAGCCTCTGATCCAGGCGGCTCAGCTGCTGCAGGTGAAGAAGAAGACTGACGAGGACGCCGAGGCCATCTGCTCCATGTGCCTGGCCCTCACCACTGCTCAGGTAAACTGTCCCCTCACTTGTACACCACATTCAGAGAAACCACAAAGGCTTTTTAAACCATTTTTCTGTCAAGATAATGAAGAAGAAAAGACGACTGTAGGTAAAATGTGTTTCTAACCTCTCTGTGTTCTGTCTGTTTCAGATTGTGAAGGTCCTGAACCTCTACACTCCAGTCAATGAGTTTGAGGAGAGAGTATCGGTTGCATTCATAAGAACCATACAGGTAATTTAATCCACATGTATCAATACAACACTGTTGTCTGGTCATACTGTTTTATGTACCGTCAGAATAAACACGAGGGAAGCGATTGTTCCTGGAAAACACCACCTGGAAAAGTAACACCTTCCAACCAATAGCACAACTACTGGATTACTGTTTTGCAAAATGGCTCCAATTAAAGCAGAAGTGCTGCCAGGGGGCAGAAGACATACTGCATTACTGTGACTGAGTATAATTCTGTTACATTGTATGATTTATATTTATTCTCTGATTTATCAGCCTGTGTTTTGCTGAAAGCAGCAATAGTTTGAACATCGTTAGAGAACACAGATATAAAACTCAACATAGAACAAAGGTCTAGTTCTTTTTTAGGCATTTTCATGCAGAAACGTACATATACACTTAAAGGACATTCATGAAAGGAATAAGTAGTTGATGACTGCCTGGCTTGAGTAAAAATAATGTAGCAGCAATGCAAAGTATTTTGATGTGCAAAAGCACTGATACAATCCACTCACTTTCTTCCTAAATTTAAATTCTGTAATGTTATTATTTCCATCTCATTTGCTCTCTTCTTTTTCCATTCAGACTCGCTTGCGAGACCGTTGTGAGAGTCCCCAGTTGTTGATGGACACGAAGATGATTTACCCGGTCACTTTCCCTTTCAACCCTTCCTCCCTTGC
>CAFUXE010000783.1:0-14922 GCA_903364295.1 Serranus cabrilla | reverse complement strand
TGTGTGTGTGTGTGTGTGTGTGTGTGTGTCATAGGAACATGGGGTATCCCTGCCGTGTACATGGGTTATGGCGTGTGCTTACGCTCCCTCAGGTTGTGCTGTTGCATGTGGGTGAGTACACAGAGTTGTTTTCTTTTTGTGCCAAAATGTAATAAACTGCTACTTCTTTTCTTTTATAAAATATATTACCATTACAATAGAACCATTGTATATATAATCTAAAGGTATTATGTTTTTGTGCTCTAGTGTCACAAAAAAAAAGATGGTTATTTAGATTACTGTGGTTAATATTTTTCAATGACTTCACATTTGGTACTATTACTATTGCTTATTGACACTCAATTATATCCCTCTGGGAATATGTTTTATTCAAATATACTGACCATACTAAAACCCTGGGTAGTAATTGTTTTACTCTTTCATCTTAAATATGGTGTTACTGATGTTTTTATCTCAATTTTTTTTTTTAGAGGATTGGATAACAAGTGCTCAGTGTTCCCGCTGTCACTGGACAAAAACGAGAACTTGGCTGCAAAGAAGAAGTCTGTAGCCATGCACACCAACTATTTATCATCATGCAGCTTCACCAGCTCCGACATGCAGGTGAGCACCGGCTCAGGGCCTTAGTTAGATGAAACTGTCACCAGACACCTGAAGCAAGAATCATACCCCAAGAACAACAGAATATATTCTGGTTTTATATGTTTATTTCAAAGACTTTTTGTAGTACTATTGTTTTTTGTGTTGCTGTGTTAGACCTCTATTTAATATTAATGAATTAGTATGTTAAGTTTTCTTTTTTTGTTGGTTTCGCAACAGGATAGTTGAAATGTAGAGAAAAGACTGGAAAGGAGAACATGAAGAAAACTGCAGCTTTAATAATTTACTCCTCTCTGGCCGTCGGCAAGGCAGGGCAGCACAATGACAGATGACAGGGAAATGGATGGCAGGCAAAGGAGGGGGCACAAAGAGGCTGTAGGGGGGGTGTTGATGGTCCTCTATCCCTGGTGTATTAATAGACACTGAGTGGCTGTTATCTGGGAAAGATTCGAGCACACTGACCAGAATGAAGAACATTTAACACACAGACACACTCACGCATGTGTTCTTGCTGACCCTCTCTCCTATACTGCGTCTCACACACAAAGACACATGCGTGCACATGAGCACACTGTGACACTTACAGCCTTTTTAACTGTACCATTAAAATAGGCCATGGAGCACAAAGCCGTGCCGGGCTACATTCAGGGCTCACAAAGTGTGTTTACTATTCATTTTTTTTCAAAGGACCAAGTTTTCAAGCAACCTTAAAGGAAGACTTTCCTCTTAAAATGAACTCCTGTATATCACTAACTCAACCCATGTTACCTTTATTTCTTGACTTAAACAGGTTTGTAAATTGATGTTTCCTAACAGTGTAGCTGTTGATAAATGTTAAATTTACATCAATTCATCAAGAATTTCCTTCCATTGTTGATTCTGTGTTCACCGCAGAGGCATGCGAGAAAAAAAACAACAAGAATTAAAAGGGGCAAGGAGTGAGTAATTGAGATGCAAATGATAAGTTTAAGATGACGTACAGTTTTGTGCTGCCATATCTCAGTATGTTTGTGTGTCCAACTGAGAGCAGCATTTGAGTAGTGCACTGGCTTTCAGCTGGTGAGTTTGGATATAAAATAGAAGATCTGTTGCTGAGTCGTGAGGCTTTCTGATTAAAGACATTTACATGTGGGATCACTGGGTGCTTTAATGAACCCTCTGCATGTATTTGATACATGGTAACATGCAGGTGGTGGTTAGCACAATCAGACTGATGTAAAGGCTCTCTGTTAGATCAGTGAGGTCCCCATCTGTGTATGTGTGTGTGAGTGTCAGTAATTGTGGCTTAGTGATAATTGCATTCATGTTGAAACTGGAGCTACCCCTCTGCAGGCAGGATGCGGTGTGTTTTTGTGCCTGAGGTCATCCAGCAGGAGCTCTCTAATCCACCAGCCAGCAGGGATCTCTGATGTCTGCATGTGTCTCTGAGTGCCCATAATCTGCTCTCACCAGAGGATTCACTGACATTTTGGCATTTTGTGTGCCTATGTGGAAACATAATGCACAGCGAGAGTTTTCTGTTAGTGAGGAGGGGCTGACCTTTGGCTTTTGTCGCATGTGTGTGTGTGTGTGTGTCATAGGAACATGGGATGCATTGCTCTGTTTCTTTTACGCCAAGACCGGGCATTAGTTCAAAATAATATATATCGTCATTCAATGGAATTATACAATGATGCCGTCATATATTGAGATGTGGTGATACACGTATGTTGCCGAGGTTAATAGTTACATTCACATACTATTTCAAATTCATTTATTAATACATTTCATATGTTATTCAATTCCTCTATAATTTGCTTGAAAATGTTATTATGAACTAAAGTTCTTAATTATATAACAAAATACGTAGGTATTTAATTTACACAGGAGTACACGAAAAGGCTTTACCCCGTGGTTATTTCACACGGACTGTTTGTTTATTGAATTACAGTGAGGTCAAGATGATCACATGTCCTGCTGTACTTTGCCCATGAAGGTAGTTTTTCACAGTTTCGCTTCTCGGTTTTAAGTGCTCAAATTTAGAAATGAAAGTAAATTCTGTAGTCACATAGCTAACATTCAGTATGCATTGTGTAAGTGTTTGTAACACCTACAATTATTTGAAACCAATTTCATGTTTCTAATTTGCATGGCCACCAGCAGTGCTAACTACAGACTCAGCCTAGTTTTAATCCAATCATAGTGGAGTTTCCAACAGAATGTACCCATCCTAACCCATTATTGTACCTCTTCAGAGTATCACTTCCTCCTGTCCTTCCCACAGTGTGTCGTTTACTCACTGCCAGTGTTTGCACAGTTTTTAAGTTGTGGTTTTGTATCTATTGTCATCTCAGTCATTTTCAGTGTTTTTAAATAAAGACAAATTCCATGAGATTAAGTTTAGGCAAGTGTTACAAAATATCATAAACGTACATGTCTGTCCTTGCTTCAAAATACTTTTTGATGTTTTCATGCTGTTCAGTTTTTTATGTATGTATGTTGAACATGTGTGGCCGGTCCGTGCTCCTATATGCATGTGTGTGGGCGCTTTTTTCCATGTGTATGTGTGTCTGTGTCTGTTAGATCCTGACCTCCAGTGGTGACGGCACATGTGCTTTGTGGGATGTGGAGAGCGGACAGCTGCTGCAGAGTTTCCATGGTCACACAGCTGATGTCTTGTCCCTGAACCTCGCCCCATCTGAGAATGGAAACACTTTTGTGTCCGGGGTGAGAGAGAGATAGTGTGTGTTTGTAATTCATGAGGTTATGGCAGAGCCCTATTACTGATGGTCCTCTTCGGATTCAGAGTATACAAGAAATGTATGTGATGATTTTTACAGGACCTCAGCAATGTTCTTTCTTTAATATATGTAAGTGTTGTGTGTGTGTTATCAGGGCTGTGATAGGAAGGCTAACGTGTGGGACATGCGCTCTGGACAGAACATTCAGTCTTTTGAGAGCCACGAGTCGGACATCAACTGTGTAAAGTGAGTCAAGCTCTTTGATAATTAAAAAGTCTCAGCTAGAGATGATATTAAACTGTTAATACTATCACTATCAGAATAATGCACAAACAAACAAGAAAAATGTGTCGGAGCACATGCTCAGTGTCATTGTGAAATAACTTATATCAGGATGGGAGACTTTGGACTGATGGCACAGCCGTGCAGTGAGGTCAAGATGATCACATGTCCAGCTGGACGTTAACCTTCTGAGGCACTCAGCTACCCTCTAATTTTTGGGTCTTTAATTAATGAGACTGTTGTTGCCTTATTGCAAATATGTTTTCCATCTGGGAAAGCTGTGTGACCCATAGGTTAATCTAATCAGTTGTCTAGGCTTGCAGAAAAAAGATTTTGATTGAGCTAGCCGATAAACCTAAATACAAACATTAGTTAGCATCAGACACTTTTTTTTAATTTTGTTTTGCATTGAGAAGATTCATCTTCTCTATACTCCTGCTACTACTAATGATAATAAAAATAAAATAAAATAAAATAAAATAAAATAAAATAAAATAAAATAAAATAAAATAAAATAAAATAAAATAAAGTAAAATAAAATAAAATAAATAAATAAGTGGACAGTAAAAAAAAAAATATTTTTAATACTTATTCAATGGAATCCTTATACAAAAATGATTCAACTGTGAGCAGAGGAGCTACATATGAGAAAAAGTCAAATAAGTCTAATACAAGATAGAATTTTAAATAATTAATAAAACAACAATGCGAACACATATGTATGTAAATAGGTTCCAAATAGTGACTTAACAGAAAAAAATAATTTAGGCCAGAGAACGTGTGAAATCATACTTAACAAAAATATGTTTTTAAGAGGAATCTGATCTACGAGTTACACCAAGACCAAGTTTCAGCCCTGTGACGCAGTTCAAGCAGCAGAATTATTTGCTTATTTTAAAGGATTTTGTTTTTCTTGTAGAACGCTCATTTGTGTAAATCTAATTCTTCCCTCTGTCGTCTGTGTTCAGGTACTACCCCAGTGGAGACGCATTCGCTTCTGCTTCAGATGATTCCACAGTGAGTCACATCATAGGATCTTTGTTGTGATGTGTCATGTCAACAGGACATTTTTCAGATTGTTAGGCTACTGCCAATAGCTGTCAACAGAAACAAATAAATACCAGTTATATGTACTGACAAGCACCTGAACACATTGATTTAAAGTGCAGTAATGGTTGTGTCCTCTCTGTGTTTGTGTTGATGCATGTTTATTGGTATTCCTCAGTGCCGTTTCTATGATCTGCGAGCTGACCGTGAGGTCGCCGTCTACCAGAAGGACAGCATCATATTTGGTGCTACCAGTGTGGACTTCTCTCTGAGTGGTAAGGGCTTTATAAAGCACTTTAAAGAGATAGTTTATTGTTGTTGTTACTTACTTAGTCACTGAATGGCAGTCGGTCAGCAAGCCCCCGCTTTGGAGAAGCAGACAGGAGTTAAATGTTTAAACTATTGTTAAACTATTAAAGTTATATGTAGGATATATATTTATAATATAACTTTCATATATTGTGTCACCACACAAAAACATCAAAGCCACCAGACTCCACTGGTCTACTGCTGCTTCATTTACTTTGTTTGTGCAACAGTTCTAATTCCCTTAACGTAAACTTAAACACGGCTGTCTGACGACTGGGTAGAGCGGTGAAAATATTCTAAATATAGTGTATACTTATGTGGCTAAAATGTGTTTTTCAATTTCCCCTTATTCCAAATTCCCCACTTCCTCTTTCTCTCCCCGCCTCCGCACGCCCCCAGGTCGCCTGCTTTTCGCTGGTTATAATGACTACACCATCAATGTGTGGGACGTTATGAAGGGAACTCGTGTCACTGCCCTGTTTGGCCACGAGAACTGCATCAGCAAAGTCCAACTGTCACCTGATGGCACAGCGCTCTGCTCGGCCTCCTGGGACAACACCTTACGGGTGAGCAGAAGGCTCCTTGTACAACATGACATCATTGGCTTGTAGTATTTTCCCTGATTTGTTGCTAACTTTTTAAAAGCATCACGGCAGCCGAGTTTAATACAGTAATTTGGAGGTTAACATTGAGCTTCTAAGTCATCACAACATGTGATTTGTAATCTGATTATAAGTAATTAGTGCAGTAGAGTATAGATCATTATGATCTGATGATTGATAATAAATTAGCCCTAGTGACCAGAAGGTGGCTAACCATGTGCTTAATTTAACATTTTACTTTGCTTTTTTGGACAAAAGGAGTGTTATATGTTGACGTTGTTGAACTACTTACTTACTTTGTATAAAATGTTGGTTTTAACCCATATGATTCTTCACACTTTTCTCTTACAGATTTGGTCCTAGAACTGATATCACTGTTGTGATCCAGTGGCAACAGCAGCAGCATTATGTGACTGCCTGCAGGAGAGTGTACATACAAATCATCCATCAGTGTGACAAACACACACAAGCACAAAAATGACTATACATCATTGTATCATAACCTTTGGAATGCTAATATTTGTTATTGTTAGCTTGATAACTCACTGTATAATAATGTAATTGTTATTCTTAATATAGTGGGAAATAGGATTGCAACAGTATAATATTTCCATAATAAAATAACATCTTAGAAAATATCAGTTTCACAGTTTCACAGTACGTGGTATTACACAATTATTATTATCATTTGTTTCAAATTAATTAAAGGAATGAAAACAGAAGGTTTTTTTTGCTGAACAAACTATTATTTAAACCTGACACCACTTTTATGATGAAAATTATATGTACATGTACACTTTGATAACTCATGATAACTGTCAATATTCATACCAGGGTGTACTGTGAGACAGGTATGCTGCTGCAACCCTAGTGGGAAATAATTGAGTGTAAAGAGCTGCATGTGTCTGCTCTGCCATGTGGAGTGACAGACTGTATCAGTGATTATCTTGTTCATCAGTTCACTGTTACCTTTCCTGTGAGAACCAGACCTGCTAGAATCAGGCTGTAGGCGTACACTCTGTAATTGTTGTTGTTACTGTGGCAATCTGCCATAGATGTTGTCACAGATATCCAAAGGAAGACAACTTAAATCTTACACATAATTTTCTAATTTCATTATGCATAAACTTAAAGAGCTTAGCTCAATTTCTTGTGAGAAAAATACAGGAATTTTTAAACGTTGTTTGCTGCTTTGTTTTCTCTTCTTCTTCCCCCTTCAATTAATTCAGTTCCAACAAACTCACTGGAAGCCATGGGCGGAGCCAAAACAGATAAAGGTAACCTGACATGTCTCTACAAAAGCAAAACACAAATGGATGTTTGTATGCAATTCAAGCTGCAGCCTCCTGGCCTCACGTTGACCTAGATTCAATCCCAGTGGCTGAAATTTGCATTTCTTCTTTTCTGTGGAAGGGAGAAATTTAAATATCCTGACACTGATAATTCTGTCAGTGTGGTCTTGGGTTTTTCCACAGACAGTTCTGTGTGTGTGTGTGTGTGTGTGTGTGTGTGTATTGAAGGCAGTATTCTTAGTAAGATATTGCAAAATAAACTTACCATGGGTTTTTTTTAATGACAATTAAGTGGGTTCCGTGGAAACTAGAATACCGAGCAATACTTCTACACAATACGCAGTAAGCCACCAGGAGGCATTTCACTGGCCCTGTGGTAGTGGTAGTTTTTTCGGGATCCAAGCCCAAAGGCACTAAAAATGACATGTCCACCAGTAGGTGGCGCTATAATCAAGGCGAGGTACTTTTGACCAATAACTCCTATTAACACCAAACTTGGGATAGATGTTTCTCATGAGTCATGAGAAAATATCTGCAGAATTTCATGCAAATTTGCCTGTTGGTTGCACTTTTTCAGTCACTTCAATCACCTTGCTTCCTGTGTAGTGGTAGTAAAAAGTATTTGAACCCTTTGAAATGACCTAGTTTTCTGCATTTTTTCTTATAAAATGTTATCTGATCCACATCAGTATAGACAAACACAATCCTTTATAATGGTAATTACTTACTACCTCATAATTATGACAAAGTCAGATCAACGTCTACACTTAACAATCCGAAGTTAATTCACAAAAGCAAAGAGTCTTACTATAAGTCATATTTAGATACTGAGATGCCGAGAGAAGCAGAGTGTGCAGTTCACAAGCTGTACATATTTATAGGAAACCACAAGTAAAGATAACATTATGGAAAACTTGTAAAAGCACATTTTTCTTGTAAGAGAATAGTAGAGTAGAAGCTACACTAGAGCTCCCGCTACTTGTGGATCTGTCCCTGCATTATCTGCAGTATCTCCCACATAACCAATGCACCACATAGAAATAAGTTGCAAATGCAATAATTGTACGAAAAACTAACTGTAAGTACACCTAGCTTTAGCAAAATGAAATTACTAGTGATGTTGACTACATTAATGATGTTTTACCAACTATGATGCTAATGCTAGCTAACATTAAAGTTAGCCTTTATTAGCTGGTGAGTTCACAAGTTAGCAGCGCTGCCTTATCACAGTAAACACTGAACAGCAAGTTGCTTCTTGTTATTTAAATCATGCTATCTCATAATTTAGACTTAGTATCTCATAATTACAACATGCTATCTCGTAGTTTTGACTTGCTATCTCATAACGGCTTGTTATCTCAAAATTATGACTCACTATCTCGTTACAACTTGCATTGCCTCTGCACCGTGCCAGGTCCTGGACCCTTGGTTTTGTTTCTTTGTAAGGAAACACTTGCATAATTTAAGAGGACATATAGGCTGTCCTTACAGAAGAGCACATTTATATAGTGTGTTAAAATTTGAAAATCTATTTTTCGTCATTTAATTTTACAAACCATGCTGGTGTGTTAGATGATAAGATTTGTTTTGTATTTGAGGCAGGCAATATTAAAACTGCACCAAAACTTGAGTTATTTATTTACTTTTTCTTCTTTAAAATTGGTATTAACCAATGGACACTTGTGGCCTACAATTACCTCAGTATAACACTCCATTTCTTCAGCACTGAGAACACACACTCAGGCTGTTTTTCTGAGTGTGTGTCCTCAAAGCATTATTGATCTGATGTATCTCTTGATCTCTCATCTTACACGTCTTTGTTTTTTTTCAACAAAGGTCAGCTGTTCTTATCCACATCATCATTTCATGTATCAAACACCATGTTGAGAGTATATAGGAACTGAGTTTATATCATCACTATGATATAAATGACCTGCCAATAACTCTGCAATCTCTGCAGCATTATTCTTCCTTTCACTGTGATTTCTGCTGAGGGAAACACCCAGAGGGAAACACCAGCGTCAAGAGACAGGTTGTTGAAAGACAAGAAGAGAATGGGGAGGACAGAGGGGTTCTACCAATCAGAGGAAGTACCAAGAATATCACCAGATTCACTGAAGCATTTGCTTGACGGCAAGAAACTGCACTTTTCACTTCCTCATAATGATCACTAAACTGGTGTGTGTGTGCATGTAGTTTACAACTTGTGGTATCACACACTGAGAGTGAGAGGAGTGGGACTTCTTCGGTGATGAATGAAACCAAAAACCTGAAGTCAGGAGACTGTTTTATTTTAGTACTATCTTAGATTGGTTAAATTAAGATGACATCTATGAATTTACATAAACACATCATGTGAGATCTTTTTCTTTGATGTTGCTATAATCAAAGTGGACTAATGTCTTTGACTATGTCTCCTGTAAACCACTATTCTATGTTACAAAATCATATTTCTATTTTAAAAAATCAGTCAATGTTACAACGATAATGATAATACAATACTGTTTAATTTCCTGATTATTTTAGGGGAATCACTGAATAGTTTGGACTATAAAATGCCAGATTTAGAACAGTGACAAGTGACTAATAGGGGTGAAGCGATACTGACTAAAATAGATTGGTTATCAGTGACAGAGGGGGAAATCTGTGAATTAAATTCTTAGTTTAACACAAGGCCACATTCATTATATATTGAACTTTTTTTTTGCAAGGTTGCTGATGCATTATTCATCATTTGAATATTATGATATAATAATCTAATCTATTAACATTAGCATATGATAATGGGTGGTATTTTTGCTAAAAACCAACTTAAATAAATACAAAAATAAAGTATATGTACGTTTAACTCAAGGACCTTAAATTAACAGTAAATTATATCTTTTTAAACAACTAAATGTTGTTATTTAACTTGACAACTTTTTTTTCAATAAATATATACTATATAATAGTTAATTATTACGCGTGTGTTTTTTTAATTTTTAATTTTTTACTTTCCTGTTGGGAGAAAAACCCTGTGCACCTTTGTGTTGTGACCTATGGTTGTGACGGGTTTTTTTTTTGCGGGTGGCAGATGCAGATATAACTGGGCCCGGAGGCGGAGTCCATGATCACTGTGCAGCAGCCAGCTGAAGGGAAGCTGTGAGTGTGTCGAGGTTCTCCTTCCGCTGTCCGTATGTGCAGAGAGCAGTCTGATATCGCTGGGAGGGTAAGCTTTGTTTCCTTTACGCACAGAAAAAAAATAATTTACCTGCTTATATGTGATTTCGTTTGGAGGTGTACCAGCTCTTAGCACACAGGGGTGTTTGTATAACGACATAAAAACGTCGTTTAAGTCGCAGATGTGGCTGTGGCAGTGGAGCTAGCTGATAGCAGCCTGTGAGTGTGGTCCTTTGTGTCCTCCATTGCTCGGGTGACAGATCAACGGCTGGTGAGCGGAGGAGAGGAGAGGCAGCCGGTTAACCGACTGCAACTTTAAACTCCTTAACAAACGGATAATGAATGTTATCAACTCTCATATTACAGCGGTATTAATATCGCTTTGAGAAGTTGCGTAGCTGTATTTAGCGTTTAGCTTCCAGCATCATCCGGCTCGCATTAACCGAGAGCTAACGTTCACACAAATGGTGTATATGCCGTTCATAACGCGGCTGCTACTGCTGCTATTAGCTGGCCAGCCTTAGACACTTACGCTAACATAGCCTGACAAGTTTATATCGACACCTAGCTGAAATTATATAAAGGGTTCAGAAGCTTTCGATGAGATTTTACACCTTCCTGGTATTCCAAAAGCATATAAGTTACAACTGAAAATGGCCGGTGGCAATTCAAGTATAACGTCTCTAACTGCAGCTAGGTTATTTCTGAGGGAAGCTAATGCTAACCGTGAACTAGGCAGAGCTTATAGATCGGTAATTGCATGATGTGCCGATTGAAAGGAACAACTAACTGGGTTTCAGCTGTAACTGTTTAATTGATTTGGTTGAAATTGAAACTGCGGGGAAAGGAAGTAAAGGGAAATGCGAAACAAATACCAACTTTGCTTGGTTCTAAAAAAATAAAATAAAAGATTCAAACATGCTCTTGAAAAACGTGCATTTTCAGTTTTCTGCAAGATTCAGCATCAATGTTTTTTTTCTCTTTTATTTATTAGTCTTTTTTGTTATCAATTAATTGTCACACATAATCTTTAAGTAACTTAATCAAACAGTGGTTAGGGTGTCATGGATGAGAAGCATTCCGGCATATCAAAAATGGCATCAGCTTCAGAAAAAAAGTTATGTTTTATTGTTGAAATGAGTTGGTAAATTTACTAATTGGTCTAGCATTTTAATTGCCCTGAGCAATCCTATTGTTCAGCTCTTTGTCCAAACTTTTATACACCAACCCATACTTTAAGTATAGGTAAGTGATTGATAAAGTGATGGTTAGTTATCTTTATTGACTTGATCCTCACAGAATCCCTCAGTTTATTAAACTAAGTGAACTGTAATTGTTCTTTTTACCCTGACAGAAAATGTCGTGCGGGCTGTGGAAAGAGACCCTGGCTCTGGCAGAGGACTACCTGTCCCTGTGCTGCACAAGCCCACGGCCAGCCCCTCCACCTCCCAGCGAGTCAGCCGCTGCCATGAGGCTCCTGGCCCAGGACATGGAGACGCAGCACCAGGCTCGCTTCCACTCCCTTGCTCAGACCTTCCTGAGGCAGTGTGGGCCGGACCCCTGCTCCAGCCTCAGGAAGGTGATGGAGGAGCTGGTGGGAGACGGACACTTGAACTGGGGGAGGGTTGTTTCCCTTTTCACCTTTACTGGGGTGCTGGCCAGACAGCTGCTGGAGCAGAAGGGCACAAAGCCGGGGCTGGACCTCGGGCAGGAACTGGGAAGGGAGCCTGGAAACTGCAGGGGACTGGCAGAGACCATAGCTGATTACCTGGGAGAGGAGAAGAAAGACTGGCTGCTGGAGAATGACGGCTGGGTAGGTCATAACAACATGTATGCCCCTGAACTTATTCATTCTCACAGGCGATACTGCAAAGCTGAGTCAACACAAACATTGTAGATAAGAGAGGTATTTTGATTTTATCTAGTGCGGTAAGCTCGTTTAAACTGAACTGCAAAAATAAAAAAATTTCCAGTAAGAATTAAAAGTGAAAGTGGTATTTATAGACTTCTGGCGTTGGAAACCACCTAGTTTGATAGGATCATGTTCGCTTATATCCTGATCTGTGTGTTAACGTGGCTTAAAAACTGGCCAGGGCTTAGTTTAGATACAGCCTTTTTTCCTTGAGTGTTTTCTGATGAGACGAGCGCTTACCTTCTCATGTGGCTGCTGTGATTATATGAATTGAAGAGTAACGATAGGCCAGATTTTGAGGGATGAAGTCTACGGCAAGACAACCCTCAGCAGTGTAAATTCAGGGCCATGATCAAACAGTGTTGGGCTTTAGATGTTCAGTGTTTTGTAATGGTTAAACAAAAGCTGTGTTGTCAGGCAGTACTGGATTGTATACTTGTAGCCACTGGAAATCAAAAGGACAAAGGTCATTTTAAAGTTGCTTGTTGTGGCTTATTTAACTGGAAAATCTTAAAGGGATAATTCTGATGGACTCTGGGTAGACCAAGGTCCCAGAAGCCTCAACAAACTGAACACAACTTTAGTTGAATGTCTGCTTTTGTGAATGGGCTCGCCCTGGCCCCCCTCCCAAACACCCACGTAAACACACACACACAGACTACCCCTCCTTTCTTCAGCTGGCAGCTGGTTTCAACAGACACGTAACCAGCTCAGCCAGATGGACTTTGTAGCAACAGTCAAAGCTTCTGTGCGGAGTTTGGCTTTGGTCGCATTGAAAGTTAGCGTGGTATGACTAGAAAAACAAGCGGCTGCAAAGCAGCAAAACACCTGGAGCTGAGAGCAGGTGCACTTACTGGTCAACTGTGCAGCTTTAGTCTGAAAACATGATGGAGAAATACACAGCTGCTGGAGGGGCTCAACAGCAGTTCACTTAGTTTTTATTGTCCTGCCAATAGAGTAAAATATACTAGAATTAGTTCACAATTTATGTTACAAAGTTTCAAGCAGTAAATACTGAATATAAACAGTATATATAATGACAAAATATAAGTTAGTTATAGTTAGGGTTTGTCCAAATGGAACAATGTCTGTAACCTCAGGTTGACACATTAAAATAATTTTTCTGACTTTGAAGAACTGCTGTGCTGTCAGAATATTTAAAAAGTCGCCGATATCAGCAGCTTTCTCTGGGTGCAAATAAGTTTCCGTGTTTGTGGAGAAACATGGGGCTGTCAGTGCCTGTGACATATTTTCCAAAATATATTGTGTTATTGCCACCAGCCATCAGCTAAGCCACTGTTGGTCGGAAGTCATTTTGGCAGCTAATACTTTCTGTTTTGTTTTGTGAAAACCTACAGTATATGCAGAAATTCTCTCTTGCTAGTAAACAAAAAAGTTTCTAACCATTTGTTTTTGTCTTTGCAGGAGGGGTTCCGTAAATTCTCCCTCAGTGCCAGAGAGGTGAATCACGACTCGTCCATGAAGACAGCGCTGTTTGCTGCTGCTGGTGTCGGCCTCGCAGGACTCACCTTCCTCCTGGTGCGCTAGAGAGCCTCCTACACCCCTAACACATCCTCCATCCATGTTCTCATTTCATTTGGCACAATTAAGTAGACATTTGGATTCTAACATCAATGCTGCAAAACAGGCTTAATCTGTAGTGAATTCAGGGCTGTAATCTCAAATCATCAACTGAATGTTTGCACACACACACACGCACACATTAATACTGACATTTTGTCACTTGCTCCATAAGATTGTAAAAATGATCTAAATGCCTTCAGAAATTTTGGAGTAAGTGGCACCAGCTTGCATATCTTAGACAGTTTAATTACTAAAGCACAGGTTTCTGCACAGAATCATCTTGCTCCCAGAAGTTTTGTATTTTCAACTGTGCAGCTAAAAGACTTCATTTCAATTTTTCTCACCACTTTTGATTTAGACATTGTCAGCTGCCTTTTTATTCATGTGTTTGCCCGAGTTGTGTATGTGGTATAGAGCCATTCTAGTGTACAATGTAAAAATTAATATATTATATTTATATGAAATGAAACTGTAAGCAGTGGCCCTTTTTTTTCTAACTGACCCACAGCTAATTCAGTTGTTTCATTGTTTTCAAGTCTGTCCTGCATTCATGTGAAATGTCTGATCTGCATGGGTCAACAGAGCTGAATTCAGCGCTCACGACAACACAACGGTGCTATGATATGTTGTGTACTGTTCAACAAACCAGGGACCAATCGGACTTCAAACATATTGCTATTAGAACAAAATGTTGCTATGGCATTTCCCCTACACAGATATCTTAAACATTATATTTTTACATTGTTTTTGGTCTATTTATTTGTCACTCTTTTTTATAATAAAAAAGAAGCTGAAAAAAAAGATTATTGTGGTCGAGTGCAGTGATGTCACCTTTTACAACTTTTTGTTTTCCCTTAAATATTTGGGGGAATAGGAATAGTGAATGATCTGCCCTGCTTTCATATGCAGACACACTGTCATTAATAAGATATGTTCTATTGTCTGCCGCGGCACTCCTCTGAGTGCTCCAGTTACACAACAAGGACTGCATGCACAAAACATCCTAAGGCTAAAATGAGCTCCTTACTAGTTGAGTTAGGAGGATATCCTAAAAATAAAGGGTGTTAAATTATGAACTTTTAGAATTATTTTTGAAAATAAAACGGGGAACTCTCATTTAGTCAACAAGTCACAGTCGTAACTACATAATCAACATGAGCTACTTTTACAATTGACAAGTATGACACTTGAATACGGTTTTGACGTAAATGTACAACACTGCAATATGTATCAACACACTGAAATTGGGACATTTTAAGAATTTTTAGGCGTTTTAAGGAATTTTAAAGTTTGACCCCTTTTGACAAAACGCATCATAATATGGTGTTTTTCTGTCCTTTTTCAAAAAGTTTCACCCTGACACGCATCAACAGACTAATAAAGCTATCCTGCGAATTTGGTGCATTTTGAAAACA
>CAFUXE010000782.1:699947-714860 GCA_903364295.1 Serranus cabrilla | reverse complement strand
TTTTTATGTCATTTCTGGATAGATTATGCTCTAATATGTATCAACACACTGAAATTGGGACATTTCAGGCATTTTTAGGCGTTTTAAGGCATTTTAAATTTTGACCACTTTGGACAAAACACGTCACAATATGCTGTTTTTCTGTCCTTTTTCAAAAAGTTTCACCCTGACACGCATCAACAGACTCTAATAAAGCTATCCTGCGAATTTGGGTCATTTTGAAGAAAGTTGAAAATTTGGGGAAAAAAAAAAGACATGCTATAGTATGACGATTTTTTTTTTTACACGAAAGGGTCATAAAATTTTAAAATGCCCAAAATTCGTAGGATAGCTTTATTAGAGTCTGCGGAACCGTGTTTCGGTATAATCTTTTAAAAAGACAGAGAAAACACCATTTTATGAGCTTTCCAAAAACTGAAGTCATACTATAGCATGTTGATTTTTGTTATAATTTTGAAATTTTAAAATGCTTAAATGGACTTATTATACTCTGTTGATACATGTAGTAGTATAAGTTTATCCAATAATGACAAAAACACCAATTATGGGATGTCCAAAAACTGAAAAAAAGTCATGCTAGACAGGATAGAAGTATCAAGTCAGGTGGCAAAGCATAAGTTGCAATATTGCTATATGCCAATTGATTGTTGTTGGACACATACCTTCATAAGGAGTTCATACCAGAACATGTAATGAAGGTATAAAAAAAACAGCCCAAGCCTGCTTTGATGTGTTTCTTTTCTGATTACTTGCAGAACGGCACTTTGAAGATCACCGACAGAAAAAAGCACATTTTTAAGCTGGCACAAGGAGAATACATCGCCCCTGAGAAAATAGAGTGTGTGTACAGTCTCAGTGATCCTGTGGCTCAGATATTTGTTCATGGGGACAGCTTACAGGTGAGTTACAAACTACTTTAAATGTCAGATTTTTTTTCATAAAGCTCAGTGCAGTTTCCAGTTTGGTACCATATATTTGTCATCTATCTTCATGTTATCTGTGTTTTGTTTTTAAGGCGTGTCTGGTGGGAATCGTGGTACCTGATCCAGACTTTTTACCTATTTGGATCAAGAAAAAAGGGTTTGAAGGATCTTACTCGGAACTGTGCAAAAACATGGTGAGAGCTTTAACTATCAGGAGCCCAAACACACTCACACACGTCCTGTGCATCCTAACATTTTTCTCACTGTTTTTAGGATGTGAAGAAAGCGATTCTGGAGGACATCCTGAGGTTGGGCAAAGATGCAGGACTGAAGTCTTTTGAGCAGGTGATTGACAGCATTGAAATAAATTCAAGTTCAGAATTTTCCATAATAATTTCTTATCATCCAATTAAAGCTTAAATGAGTAGGCACCAACTCAATAAATCAACTATTTTGATAATTAGTTTCTTTTAGGCACTATTAAGTAAAAATACCATATTTATGTTTCGGAAAAAAATCCTTCATAGCATTTGATTTAGTAGAATAATACTAATAATATTAATGTACTGTTTTTTATCTGAAAATGTGCAGAAATACAGTTTAAACAAAATGAATAGACATGCAAAAAAGTGCTCCAGAAACGCTTTTTGAAAACATAAAAAAATTATTTCTTGCAAAAATAACAATTTTTATATAACAATTATTAGATGCAGCACTATATTAAATATTTCTTTGCACTTTTTATCATTCATGCTTCTTATGCTCTTTTTTTCTCCTGCAGGTGAGAGATATTGCGCTACATCCTGAGCTGTTTTCTGTGCAGAACGGCCTGTTGACGCCCACCCTGAAGGCGAAGCGGGCTGAGCTGCGAAGCCGCTTCAGACAGCAAATTGATGAACTCTATGCCAAAATTAAGATGTAAACACGGAATAAGGAGCACTGTAGGGAAGGTAACAACTATTTAGAGCACGTAGCCAGAACCAAGTTGTAAATTAAAGGGGGGTTTCCTCAATTTTTCTGTCAGTGATAATCTGAGATAATAAATCTCAGTATGAAGTTTTCTCCCGGCTTCATCTAAGTAAACCACTGAATTTAACCTTCAATCACTGACTAATTAGTTCAGAATATGCCATCGTGTTACAGGCATAACTTACCTAAAGGTAAAGGTATAAAAAATACAAAGGGGAAGTGACTTACTCATGCCTTAAACTGCCGTTAAGTCTGACTACTTCCGTCAGAAGGGTAAAAACATTTCTGCCAGTTTTTTATTCTTGGGAGCCACAGAAAAAAAATTATATAAATATGCTTTTACAACAGTAACTATTATTGACTATTTATATACCAGACTATTTAATGTTTTGGTCTATTTAAGTTGGTATTTAATGTAATCATTAAACCTGTAAATAGTGTATCTGCTAATGCAGAGTATTGTGCCTGATACTCTGTAGTTGTAATTCCCTGCATTCCCATGTTTCTCAATCCTGGAGGACTGATGAACTATTAGTGCACAGTTTAGTCAATGGCTTATTGGGAATCATGTTGCTTGAGTTTTTGTGCCTTTTTTTGGTTGTTTTTGTTTTTGTTTTAACCTGCACAGGAAATATTGAATGCTTCAGTTCCTGTTTTGGATGTTTTAAATTTCAGTGCCACAGGCTGCAGGATAAAGCTGCATAAGGTCATTTCTATGATGCACTCCAGAGTTAGGATTTGGAGTGTGGGATTTTTACATATAAATTAACGTCCGTCACATTCAAGTCTCTGCCAAATGAGTACACACGATGCTGATAAAGCCTATTGCCATAAGCACACATTGACAGCGTTTGTGTAACTACTCTTACTGCCAGGGGGAGGAGAGAACATTTCTGCAATACAGGTTTAAAGAAACAATAGTTTCTAAATTAATTCAACGTCCTTGTTAGCATTTCACATTAATTTTTCTTGTACAAACGGAGCAACACCTTAGTTGTCTGACAAAAGATTTTATTGTGAATTTAGATGTTTTGGCTGCATTACGACCATTACACACACCAAACACATTACATCGAGGTGTCCTTGACAGTTCAAGCCATTTTGTTTGTTTTTTCTGATGACTCTTATGAAAAGGGCAAAGGTGCAGTTTTGTGCTGAAGTTATAAGTATAATATCTTTATCTGTCAGCTGTACCAAATAAATATTTTCTTCCAAAACTGTGTTTAGTTTTTGTCTTTTTGTGTGGGAAAAATAAATTTGACGGATCCCTAAAAAGGAATCCAGGGTTTCTAAATGGTAAAGATTATTTTATTTTGTTAGAGTACACAAAGTGCAGTGATTCTTGTTTCTTTGCAACAAATTAACTCAATTAATCCAATAAAAACATTAAAAATGTAATGGTTTATAGTGCACTAATGTAGTTATCAAGTTGTTATTAATGTGCAAACATTAAGCCTTCTCTTTTACATTATTAAAACTGTTTGTCTATTTACATTCATATCTGCTCTCAACTACATGTTAGTGTGTTATAAACCATTTATTACATGTTCTACTTCATAGGAGGAGTAAAGTGCCGTGTCTTTGAGGCTACTGCAAATACACAGAACTCACCCTCTAGTGGGAGTCGAAATCTGCCATACATTTGAGCAGCAGCTGATCAGAGATATCCCCGCTGTTTTGTTCAAAGTCGTCCAGACTCTCTAAAAGGTCCTGGTCCTCCTGTCCATCCCCCCACACGTCCGTCCTGTCCGCTGGACACTCTGCACTCCGTGGGGCCGTGTTTGGCGTCTGGCTCAGTTCAATGTTGCCAGCATCGTCCATTAAGTACGCCTGGTCTTCCTCATCCTGTCAGTGAGCAGAGCACATGATCAAACACTGCTGCATGTTGTGGAGACCAACACCACGGGCCAAATGTAGAAGAGATGCAGCTTCACAACAATGACTTTTTTCAAACGGAAAACAATCTGATAAAAATATGTATGCATATTTCTGTCATTGTGTGCATGCAATTTTTGTCAAACGCACCAGGGTCATGATGTAGCTGATGCAGATCTTCTGTGGCAGTGGGTAACCTGTGACATTAGAAAAGTTCAGTTTAGACTGATAGCATTAATACCATTGCACACTATCACCTTGCAGACAAATAATATTCCTTTGATTAAAATATGAATAAAACGTGAATGGGAGCTCTCAGGGTCGTAACTTACTTGAGGACCTGAAGTTCCTGCATTCAGGATCGAGACACTTCTGGTACCACACCTCTTCTTTGAGGTCCACGACAATCCTGCAGAGGAGAATGAGGCCAAATCAGAAGGGGAATGGTGCAAACTGCTATAAAACATGAAACATACTGCACGCACATGATGTTGTTGCTTTTATGAAACCTTTCCACGTTCTCACACCAGCGATATTTTGCGATGTCATAGACAAGCAGTTGTTCAGCAGCAAAGTAGTTCCACCGCCTGATGCCTGTCGCAGGAACAACACAGACAGTCGTGACATTACTGACAGAAAGTTTAACATCAGCCTCTGCAGTCACAAAGGATGGACTAGACACACACTTTACATCTGATGATATCATACTATTGATGACTAACCGTTCAAGTCCAGCAAAAATGCCAAATATTAATTGGTTCCAGTTTATCAGATATGATGGTTTCTGCTGTTCTGTTTCATTTCATTGTGAACTTTTCACTGTTTGACATTTTATAGACCAAACAATTTGATTAATCAAGAAAATCATTTTCAGAGCAATAGAACATGGAAACAGGTCCCAAACAAGACATGTAAATGTTTTGAAAGTGACATATCTTTTGTAAATGCCCATCTTTTATCAGCCAAAACACTTACTTACCTAAAACTTTCAGCAAGTTACATTTAAGACTTTTTAATGCCACCTGGAATTAAATTTAAGACCAATTTCGTAATACACAATATTTTCAAAACACCCCATCAATTAGGTAGTATTATGGACAATTTTTCCCAGCTTTTGTTGTTTTGAAAATTGTTAAAATTGAAAGGTCATAAAATTTTAAAATTCCCCAAATTCATAGGATAGCTTTATTAGAGTCTGCTGACCCATGTTATGGTATAATCTTTTAAAAAGACACAGAAAAGCACCAATTATGAGCTTTCCAAAATCTGGACCAAAAAGTCATACTATAGCATGTTGATTTTTTCCACGAAAATTGTCAGATTTTTTGAAAATGCACCAAATTCGCAGGATAGCTTTTTTAGAGTCTGTTGATGCGTGTCAGGGTGAAACTTTTTAAAAAATGACAGAAAAACACCATATTATGACGTGTTTTGTCAAAAGTGGTCAAACTTTAAAATTCCGTAAAACGCCTAAAAATGCTTAAAATGTCCCAATTTCAGTGTGTTGATACATATTAGAGCCTAATCTATCCAGAAATGACATAAAAACACCATGTTGCGAAATGGCCCAATTTTCAAAAAGTCATACTATAACATGTCGTTTTTTTTCAGCCAAAACATAAAATGTTTTCAAAATGCACCAAATTCGCAGGATAGCTTTATTAGAGTCTGTTGATGCGTGTCAGGGTGAAACTTTTTGAAAAAGGACAGACAAACAGCATATTATGACGTGTTTTGTCCAAAGTGGTCAAACTTTAAAATTCCTTAAAACGCCTAAAAATGCTTAAAATGTCCCAATTTCAGTGTGTTGATACATATTAGAGCATAATCTATCCAGAAATGACGAAATGGCCAAATTTTCAAAAAGTAATGATGTATCCAGAAATGACAGAAAAACACCATATCATGACATGTCCAAGATTTGAAAAAAGTCATACTATAGCATGACGCTTTTTGTCAAAAAGTCAAAAACATTTAAATGCCTAAAAATGCTTAAAATAGCGTAATTATAGTCTGTTGATACATATTAGAGCATAATATGGCCAGAAACGTTGGGCAAACACCATATTATGACGTGTCCAAAATCTGAAAAAGTCATACTATAAGATGTCGTTTTTTTTCACAAAATTGTCACATTTTTTGATAATACACCAATTGCTTTATTAGAGTCTGCTGACACGTGTCAGGGTGATATGTTATTATGAGATGTCAAAAATCTGACAAAAAAGTCATACTATAGTATGTTAATTTTTTTCCATGAAAAGTTCACAAAATTTTAAAATGCCCCAAAGTCATAGAATTGTTTCATTAGAGTCTGTTGACATGTGTTATGGAATAGTCTTTGAAAAGGGACAGAAAACACCATTTTATGAGCTTTCAAAAAACTAGGTGTGAAAAAAAAGGTATAGTATTTTTTTTTTTAATTGAATGTTACAAATTATTGAGATTTGAGACTAACTATAATGTCAGAAGAAATCCCACCTCCCATGTGTTAAATTTTTTAAGACCCTTGAAAGTCTGATTTAAGACATTTTAATGACAATTAAGGCCCTTAGATTAATGAATTCAATGCCTTTTAAGACTTACTTCCATGAATGCCATCCTTTTTAACCACAGTTAATACAAAGTTGTCCACTTCCAGATGAGGGGACGACAGGCATCCAGAAAGTGAGTCTGCAAGTGATGGATGGAAGAAATGTTACATTAAATAAAACTATTTTTACTAAAAAATGTCATGATCAACACGCTGACTGATGATATATGACAGAAGCCTGTGTTGTCAGTTCAGTGGTACCTGGACATGTGGCTGGTCCCTGCTGACAGTGAGTCCGTGAGGTTTTGGATTCCTGGATTGTTCCTGAGACGTCTGACGTAAGAATTCTTTGACCTGTGAAACTAAAGATACACAGAAATAACTGTAAGCTCCAACGCCATGGCTAGATGAGGGTGATATTTTCAACACACAGACAGTAATATACCTGATATTACAGACTAAGGAGGCCAAGAACACACTCTCCTCTGCAGAAATTCCCTTCTTCGGTTTGTCAACAAACTTGTTGTCATCTGCCACTGTGAACGCAGCATTCTTTCCAACTTTCGATGACTTGTAGAGGCGGAAATTTCTGTTCTTGGTGTAAACGCCTGTTTTTGTAAATCATAGCCATGATTAGAAATTAACAGGTGCATACAGGCAAGGTTTAAAAAAACAGATGTGTAAAGTTGGTGTTGAATATGTCAAGAGAAGCATCTAACCAGAGTATGTGTTGTATTTAAGGGTAAAAAAAGAAAAGAAAAGAAAATGTCATGGTTTCTCTTACCCAGATCAACAAAGAGGCCGTCTTGCCTGTCCTTGTTTTTCACCTGGAGGAACCTGAGGTCTTTCTCTTCCTGCTTGCGCCTCTTGGCCTGTGGACTCTCAGACATCTCTGCCTTTGCTGGCGTCCCCTCATCATCAGCATGTGTTTGGCTGTCAGTGCATCATTGAGAAAAAAAATATATAAAGTGATGATAGCAGAGAAGTTTAAATATTTATTTAAAATCTGAAAGACAAACCGGGTTTTATTATTTCCTGCCACTGAAGTCATCCCAACATTCAGGCCACTTCCACTTTTAGATGTGCTCAAGAGAGGTTGAAGAATGGCATGGATAAACCGGCCTAAAAACAAACACAATATATTAAATAAGGTAACATTTGAAAATAAAAAAATTCATATATTGCCTCCGTGCAACACAGAACATACCCACATGTATGTTGTCTTTGAAAACTGCATTTTGGAGATTGAAGATGAGATGTCGACTGAACTTCTCCTCCGTGCTGGAGTCAAGGTTGAGGACATGTTTCGAGGAGCATTCAATTCCATAAACGTCCATTAGCTTGTCACAAACATACTGTCAACACACAACACAAAGAAGCCAGTTAAATATACTTTATATCCTACATCTTTAAGGATAATAAAAGATAAACTACTACACATATTGTACATTTATACATTACACGTACGTTGACTACTATTTGCTCACTAATGCAAAAAAATAGGAACATATATATTCTTACATACTGGAAAACTTCGGTCTCAAACATTGAAATGTGGCTGGAAAATGTAAGTAATGCCCGACATTTAGAGAAGATTAAAAGGTATAGCATGCAACAACAACAAAAAACAGGAAGTAATGGTATGCCTTTGAATACATCTTGCAAAAAGCAAATCTCTCAGTCAGATAGAATTTGGCAACTCCTGATTGCAGCTATAGGAAAATATGAGTCAAAGACATCTACTTACTCACAGATTTCTAACATAATGTTTAGCTTAATAAGTGTTCAAATGAACAACATTTTAGTTATTAAAGCAACTTGTGTTTACATACAGATGTGTTTAAAGATATACAGATATGTTTTAACAGCAAACAGAATGAAACATTGTTCATAAAGATGTGAAAAGTAACCTCACCTGGATAAGTGAAGACACCATGGTTTTCCCATCAGCTCCTTTGTTTGAGGGCTTGTGGAACTCCAAGTCAAAGTAAAGCTTACAAACAGCGCCCTCTGGTATCACCTCATAGCAGTGCATCAAGGACTGTGTGAAAGTCCTGAAAAATAAACAAGAGACAAACCATCATCAGTTATTGAATTTCTTCCAAACACAAGAAAGCTGAATCAACCCATTTTCATGTATATCTACCTGTAGTAATGCCACAGCTCACTGTAACTGGTAACCAGGAAGATCCTTTGGCCCAGGGGTGTGTTTTCTTTTTCAAGTGCAAAAACATGCACACCCTAAGGAATGCAAGGCAAACACATGTGAGTATTTTTCTTCACACACATGCTGTGAAATCTACGGTACAGATTGATGAGACACTCGAGCATCAGAAAAGTACTGTGTCACCTCTTTGCAGCTCTGAGCAAAGCTGAATGCCAGACTTTGACGGGGGAAGAGCTTCCAGACTGAGGAAGGCTGGCACGGCCACAGTCGAGGTTTGTAAGGTGCCGTCAGAGGATTCAGCTGGAACGACTGAGCAAGCTGCTCAACCTTCTTCAGTCGGTCTCCCCACTTCCTCATCTCCAAGTTCTTATCCACCCCTAATGTGTGACCCTTTACTGCACCCACAGGATGACCTGTACATAATCGGCACCAAAGCGAGCTCAGTGCAGCACCCACTGGAACTGGTAGAAAATCAGCTACTTGCTCAAGGGAACTTCAGCAGAGGGGATGCTGGAACTTTGGTCCAAAAAACCTAAAATACCACTGCAACATACAGAAATGTGTTTATGTTATATAGCATTCTCACATAAATGAATAGGGTGGACAAAATAATAGGAACTTCTGGATGTCAGCGTAATGCTCAACAATTCACCAGCACCACATATATGCAGGTAAATAAACATCAAATCAGCATTATAGCCTTCATAAATGTGTGATTTATTGCAGGAATGCTGTATTAGACTGTATTTATTTTAGCTGGGTGTACCACATAAACTGGCAACTAAAAAATACTATGAAATACTATGTTTAATGTATAAATATACATCATATATATTTTTAAACAGTATGCAAAATAACTGATTTCATTTCGACCAGCTACAACATTAAAATGGTGATGACAACAGTAGTGATAATACTGTAATATATAAAAAAGGAGCCAAACTGAATAATGAATTATTTTACTCATGTTTCAGTACATTGTTATGCTTGTTTACTTTTACTCAAGTAAAACTTTGAAGGACTTTTGCTAGACTTTAATCTGTATATCATGTTTGTTTGTTGCAGTGCCGCCATTTTGACTCAGTGCTAGAAAAGTTATACTGACCGTCTGCTTAAGAAAAAGTATCAATACAACGATGTAACACATACTAAGTAGCAGATAACTATACATGTGAAATTAAAGTAACGTTAGAGTAAAGGTTAAAAGTACTGAATGGGAATACACTGAAGTAGCGGTGATGTTATTAGGTAGCTGGCGTGAGAGCTACCGTTAAAACATCTAACCAAACTACGACTAAATAAAGTGCACGTACTTAATACATGTTTTAAACATGGTAGCACGAGTATTAACCTTAGTTACTTTGTCTTTAACCCGCGGTTTCAAGGTAATTACACACAAAAATATTGCGTCGAACACAGCAGCAAGTTACGTTGAGGTCAACTGTTAAGCTAGCATCTTTAATGTTTTACGTCTTGTTCTTAGAAAATATGCCATAACTCACCAGTTAAAGCGGAAGTCCAGAAGTCTACGTTATCGTTATGTTAATGTTATCAGTAAACACGGTCATTAACATTCAAATGAAATATAGTTCAACCTGAAATACAAACACGGAAGCTTCTGTCCGTGTCCTGTTTTGTTTTTGGCGCGTCGGGAAACGGAAATGGCGCAATTTCCGGTAATAAAATATCGTCGTAACAGATTAAACCATTCTTTTTTTATTTAAAGTATTATCGATTGTTAATTAGATGGAGCGTTATGATAAGGGATTTTAAACTCTTAAAATAAATAATCATAATCCGTCAGTATCAACAAGCGTGTGTGATAACGACTTCCGGCTAAATCTTTCATTAAAAAATAAAAGCCTCTCAA
Source organism: Serranus cabrilla (assembly GCA_903364295.1). Taxonomy (NCBI): domain Eukaryota; kingdom Metazoa; phylum Chordata; class Actinopteri; order Perciformes; family Serranidae; genus Serranus; species Serranus cabrilla. The sequence continues at coordinate 704,523 of CAFUXE010000782.1, read as the reverse complement.
ATAGTACAACACACACATACACACACTTGCACATTGCTTTGCTTGCTGATTTTTGTAGTGTTTCATCTCAATGCACTTACACAAATAAAACCAATTTCTACAAATTTGTATTGCATAGGGATGCACCAATTGTAAAATTCTGTGCAGATGCAGATACTGATGTTCAGCTGATATATCGCTGCACCGATTTTTGTTTTGTGGCTATGCAAATGTCTCCCATGGCAGGTTCATAAAGCCTCACACCCCTCCCACAATAAAGTCAATTGACTCACTCTGTAAAGGTTCTTTTTTTTTTTTAAAGCATTCTTGGTTATAGTCAAATTAACCACTAAAATGTGAGCATTTGTTAACTGTGAAATTCCTTTGCAGTTTCTGTGGTGTGTGCTTGTTAAATAGATTAGTGGCGTTTGGGTGTACCCCAACTGCAAATATGAGCGTCAGCGTCGTCACAATGTACCAGAAAGGAAGGAAGGAAATAATGGAAGGTCAGGAGGTTGAACAAAACCTTGCAGAAAGGGAAGTCACTGTTCACAATCCCCAACTCTACGGAGCACAGACTAAAACAACGCAGCCAACAGTATTTAGTCACCAGGTAAGTATTTGTGTAGTAACAGCTATTATTTATTTAATCAACAGAAAAAATGTGTGGAAATTAGGGGAGCTTTTGAGTGTTTGTTTTGCTACTTTTACTTCAGGTTATACTACATTTTAAGAATTGACATAGTACTTCCACTTTAAGCAAAGCATCTGTGAATTCCTTCCTCACTGATTGTAATATATGAAAGTATTATTACAGATGCAAGCAGCAACAACTTGACTATTGTCTAATTAAGCTAATTTCAAACAAAGATATTAAAAGATTTCATAAGGTTGGATTGCAAGCGTGTCTCATTAAAACTATGCTCAATTTAAACCATGTTACAGATTTTTTTCATGTACTGTAGAAACATTAACACATCCAGTTTAGAAATGTATCAGAAATCACATTTGGGAGGCAAGAAAGACAGAAAGAGAGAAACTAACAAACAAATAGAGAAAGAAAGAGAGAGAGAAAGAAAGATGCAGTATTTGGGTGAAACTGGAAAATAAAGGCAAATGGACAATTTAGGTTTATCTCGTTGATAAAACATAAAAAATCAGCAAGAGCTCACTACAGTAGGCCCTCAGTAGCTCCAGCAGAACAAATTACTCACCATTAAGGCTCCCAGTGGCATGTTATTTCCTTCCACAGGAAAGGAAACCGCGCTGCTTGGCCTGATAAGTTTTTACTCCCCTGCAGTCAGACTTCAGCAGAGAATCATCCCTGTCCTGCAGTTTGATGTACACATTGATTTTTGCTCCAAGAAATTAATTTACCCTGCTGCAGGTAGGTGTCTTTAAACATTTGATTTTCATTTTAATGTTAAATGTTTATTTAGGGCGGGGAGATGGGCGCTGTATACGAAAGAAAGCAGATCATGGGAGGGCGAGGGCTTGTCTAAACAAAGTACTTGAGCCACAAGCCAAAATCATCTCATTCCTGGACTGTGAGCAACCTTTTTTTTTAATCAAGTTTGGTCCTGCAATGCTTCTCTTGGATTTGTGTTTCAGTGCTCTGTGGAGGTAGAAGGGAGGAGGAAGCTTTTAAAAATGTGCGACAAAAGAAAACTGCTTATGGCTGCAATCGTTTTCACAGCTCTCAGCTACGAAGTGAGTATTATTTCTCTGAAAAAGGGACATTTTTGATGTGATGATGTTGTGTTGGGATAAATTCTCTCAGCTCTTAAAACTATATTATTAATTCTATACTCACTTAAAGGTGACAGGCAGAAAGCTGGACATGGCCCTGGATGCTGTAGACGACCAGTACAATGGATGCCGTAAAGAAGCCTTGGAGAAGTTTATCCATTCAGGCCAGTTAAAGCAAGAGCTGAACAGCAGTGAGGGATTCCAGAGAGCGTGGAGTGGAAACACCCAGTGTTTGAAGCCGATCCCTGGAGGAACAGTAGAACATACTACGGCTCTTTTGGCGTATGCTGGGGATGCAGATTTTTCAAAAACCTTTGACGATGCAGTGGAGATGACAGGTGCAAACGTTAGCACCTATGAAGAGCACTTCCATTTCAAGTCCCTTCACTTCCTGCTCATGGATTCAATGGCACTGCTGAAACCAAAGGAGTGCAAGACTCTGCATCTTATCAAAGAAGAATACGCAGCACAAAAAGGCTCACAGGTGAGATTTGGAAGGTTCACCAAAGCCCAGTCGAGCTACAGCGAGCTCAAGGCAATGGAAGATTTCGACGGGCAAGTCGTCTTTAACATCACTTCTTGCTTCTTTGTGAACCTGGGAGACGTTTGCAGAGACGGACACCAGGACACAGTGCTCTTATCTCCCGCTGAGGTGTTCACAGTGGAGGAAGTAAAAGCAGTAACTGATGACATGAATGACTCTCAATACACTGTGATCGTTCTCAAACACTTACAAGTGAACAGCACGCACAACTGTTACAGCTTTTCACGGTAAGACATTTCCTTTCTAACAAATACAATATTTTGCTCATTGTGATTTCTTTATCAGATAATTTGATCTGACCTCAGTTGAAAGATGCAGAAGAGTGAGGCCACATTTTTTCCTTGCATGTGGGTGTGGTTTGATCAGGTTTGATTGACAGCATTGAACTCCACAACTTTGATTAAATGTTCCTGATTGATGCTCAGAGGACGGTGACATCATATTTTCCAGCTTTTTCGCGTCATATCAGGGAGGAAAACACTGAGAAAACAGAAAATACAGATATCAAACCTCGTTATAAACCATGGCAGAGAGTTTTATCTTCACGCAGGCCGACCTTACTCGTAGTGAGAATCTAAGGTATTTACAGTGGTATCTAAGATATTAATGCCACTTTCACTGTCTCCTTCTCTCCAGGTCCCCAGCTGATGTTTCCATGCAGTGGCTTGTGTTCATGTTGATGTCTTGTGCCTCTTTCTCCTTGTTTCTTTAACAAATGAAAAACAATGAGCTGCTCAGAATGCACTGAGATTTACCCTGAATGCTGCTTTGTTGGTACAGTTAAACAATAAACTGTCTTTTATTCTGTTATGTTGCAGAATAAGGTGCAACAAGCTTTTTTTTCTGCAAAAACTATAATATAGGCCTAGTTATATAACTGTTTTTTAATTACTTCAACCATATTTTCTTTGCACATATCAGCAGAAATATATATTGATGTTAATATTTCTGAGATATGGTGTGTGTGTTTATTAGAGAGTGTCCAGTAGCAGGGAGGCAGGAAATGAGAGGAGGGGTGGGGTGACATGCAAAAGGGTTCAAGGTCACCAGGATGCCAAAGAATAAGGATTCTTCATGAGCTGAGCTTCACATACACAAATAAACCGATTGAACTACCATTGGCTTGTTTTTATACCTGTGTCTACATTTCAGGGTTCACCTTTAACAAAACTACACAGACAGCAGTTTGCAAACAGTAAACTCATCAGTCACAGGCTGGACCCCGCCCTCCTGTCCGTAACAGGTTTTCTCTGCATTTTTAATTATTTCAGAGACAAAAATCAACTGCAGTCCTGTGTGGAAGAAACAAATCCAAAGATTTAAATGAACTGTAATATTTATTACAGTATATATATATATATATGTACTCTAATATAGTGTATATACACACATAACAGTAATAATAATAATTCAGTTTTTTTAAAGCAGACCTGTCAGTACACATTATTATAGAAATATATTGTTGGAACCATGTATATATTATCAATGCATTTGCTTATGAAGGCTATCAACAAAAAGCATTAATCTATGATAAGTAATGTCTTAACTCTGTCTAACTGCTTTCCTCTACTGAGAGGAAGCACAAAGTTCTATGTTTGTCTCTCCTCACAGAAACAGGAACTACCAGCTCCTGTCTGCAAAGAGATGGTGTGCTAAGCTGATTAAACGCTCATCTATGTTATTGCCATATTAGTCCTGTTATGAAGAATGTGTAATCTGCATATTGTATGATAAGACCAGTTTTATCAAGTACAAGGTTGAACCCCGAGACCAAAGAGGAACTTGACCTTTACTTGTAGACAAAGAGGAACTTGATCTTTACCTATGAAAGAGCAAAGAAACTGTTTGTGTCCTTGTATGGCTTGCAGATTATGTGCCCCCTCCCTCCTTGAAGAATCTGCAAGTTTGTGTAACTAGGGAACACCCCTGACTTTAATAAAAAGAGAGGAAACGATCAGTGCACTTCAGAGCTTTCAGACTCATGTAACTGTACGTGCGTCTGATCGTTCTCCTCGCGAGTAAGAAATTCTAACTCTTGTCTCTCTGCTCTTTTGTTTTATAAAGTGTTTTAGGTGTCTTGAACCTGACATATATATAAAAATATTATTTCTTTAATACATTTTTTTTCTTAAAGCAGACCTTTCAGGATGCATTGTTTCAGAGTTTTATTTTATCATTTTATCTTTCTTTATATTGGTCTTATGTATACATTAGTGACAACAATATTAGAACAGAGTGGCAGCAGGTTTATGTTTATATATAATCTGGTCCAAAGTGTCTTCAACAAGAGCATCCACAGCTTTA
>CAFUXE010000782.1:679039-694838 GCA_903364295.1 Serranus cabrilla | reverse complement strand
GAAAACAAGAGAAACCTTTTTTTCTCTCTATGGATCAATACATTAGGGTGTGATGTGTGTTGAATATGTAGGGATGAGCATTCATGTCAGTGAGCACTGCAACAATTTTCACTTTGGAGATGCCCTAAATAATTAAATAATTAATGCAGGGAAAGAAAAATCTGACATTCATTAACAAAATTACTGTGAAGTGATGTATAAATAATCTGCAGACACCTTTATGGAAAGAAAAGTTAGCCCATTAAAATATCTTTATCATATTGGAATAAATATAGGAATACAGTTTCAGTGCTGGGATCTTCCTCCTACCTGTCGATGGAGATGGCGCTCATGGAGTAGATGCTGGCGAACACAGCGGTGACCGGGAAGAAGTTGTGAAACCTGCAGTACACCTCTCCAAAGTACCACTCTCCGTGCGCCGCGTAGATGAAGTTGATGAGCGTGTTGAAAGCCGCCATCGACACGTCGGCGAAAGCCAAGTTGAGCAGGAAATAGTTCGTGACGGTTCTCATCCGCTTGTGCGCCAGAATAATCCAAATCACGATCAAGTTTCCGAAAACCGCCACCGCCAGCACCGTGCTGTAAGCCACCGACCACAGCGCCACGCGCCACGCCGGCTGCACGAACTGGTTGGTCAGGTTCCGGGTGCTGTTGGCTTCATCCCGTCCGGAGGCCATCGGTCATGAGTGGGTCTGCTTCAAGCGGCGACACGGAGCACTTTGGAAACACTTTGTGCCCAGCATGCGCGCAGAGTGTCAACATGTGACCGGAGGGACAGACAGAGTGGTCCTGATGCAGACAGTGTCATCACTCACACTCCTGCAGCGGAGGATGAAGCCAGTCCATCAGGGTCTCTCTCAGTCCGGCACAGTCCTGATCAGACTAATCTATCAGAGGCTGCCAAACCGACAGGAGCAATAACATTCATACTTCATTCTGTTGTTGGAGTGAGAGATACAGTCAAAGAAAATGTATTAGTCGCTCTTAAATGTGCAATGGTGGAGAATGTATTCAGATCATTAACTTAAGTAAAAGTACCAATACCACCGTGTGGGACAAGTAAACTGACTAAAGCAACAGTATAAACAGGAAAATGTACTTTAAGTACTAGAAGTAAATCTACTCAATGCAAAACAAAACAAAAATTGTTATATATTACATCATTAGTGTATTATTACTCTTGTATACATATAAAAGTGGGATTTTACGGTGGTAGTTGGCTGACATTGAGCTCATTTTGCATTATCTTAAATTTGAATAAAACTTACTGTTATTTTCATTATGGATAAATATTTTCATTATTTTTCAATGAACCAACTGATTGAGTCTGAAAACAGCAAGTAATGTCATCATAATGACCCAGAGTGACGCCATCACAATGTTCGTTTTGTCCAAACAAAAGTCCAAACTTCAAAATGATTAAAAATATTTTTAAAAGCAAAACATTTTCACATTTAAGAAGCCTGAACTATGAAATGTTTTTGCATGAAAAATGTAAAAAAAAGATTAAAATAGTTTTTACTGTAATTTCTGTCAGTTGACTAACTGATGTTTTAATTCATTAACTTATTGTTCCAGATGTAGTTTAATTTATTATATAAAAGCAGCATTTTTTTTTTTTTTGCAAAACCTTTTATTTGGTAAAGAACTAAATCTGTTGAATAATTAAAGTGTCGTATAATATTTCCATATATATTTCCATACTATAGAGTGGCATTCAAGTACCTCAAAATTGTTTTAATTTAACAGAGTATGAGTAGATTTAATTACATTGCACCATATAATTGGAAATTAGATTCCATAACATCGATTTGGCCCAAAACAAGAATTCATCGTCCTCCTGTAACTTGATGCTGATCCAAATCTGATCAACAGGTTTGTATATGAGACTTTGAGCTACTGTACATTTGACTTAAACACTAAAATAATCCATGTACCATTTGACTCCAAAGGGTTTTTCTGTCCATCGGAGCTGTCTGAAGCCTCGGATGACTCTGAGTGTGTTACAGTTAATCCTTCATAGCCGTACCATCAAAACAACGCTTCGTGATTTTATGTAGGTTGCTCTGTATTATGTAACCATAAGCTCAAAACAGATCAAGTGTAAAGGCCATTAAGTGTTGGATGTAAGGAAAAGGGCTTTTCATGATACGACTCCCTGAACGTTTCTGAGTGTAAGTTTCACAATGACTCGTTAACATGAGCATGTTTCCCATATAACAACATTTCCAGAGATGCTAATAACGCTGTAATCCAAAATGAGGTCAGTGGAGGCATCTGCTACCCAAATTAGCATCTTGTTCTCCTGCTGGGTACAACTTCCAATTAGCTTAAGGTGAACCTGCTGCGCTTGTTTGTTTGTTTGTTTTGATCTACATTGAATAATGTGTTGTTTCATTTCCATATTGTTCCATCTGGCCTTTACAGTTTGGGGATCCCCTGATCAACAAAAAGGTTTTCTGAGGATGAGAAAGTCGACTGAAAGATTCTGAGTTCAGGGGTCAGTGTCATCAGAGGACGTGAAGCCCTGCACGCTGGGAAAAGACCACAAGAAGGTCAGAAAGTCTGTTTCCTCTCAGCAAGACCTCATTACCCAGAGGCCACCTCTTCTGGGCCACTCCCTGTCTCAAATGTCACTGCTCTAAACACGCCCTGTTCCCCCACACTAAAAAGGTCGCAAGCTATTAGGTAACATCAAAAATTCTTTTTCCTCTAATTTATATGAATAATTCAGGCATCATTTAATCACAAGGGAGGCAGCAGCAGGGGAGAGTTTCTTTGTCTGGAGCCTGATCTGTGTGTAACAAGATGAAGTTATTCAGTTAGTACAATCATGTGGCTACACTTTCCTGACTGTTCCTGAGATTACACATTAGATGTGACTATTTAGATTCTAAGAGTCATGTGGACCAAACACTTTTCATTGGTTCATGCTTGTTTTTTCTCCCTGTGAGATGCCACACAAACTGGCATGCAATCTCTTGTGGCAGCTAGTATGTAAAGTTGATGGCAAATCCCACAATGTCAAACTCAAATAGCTGTGGTTGAAGAAGTACTCAGATGATTTACCAAAAATGCCAGTACGACAATGAAAAAATGTATAAAAACTGTAGATGCCTGAGGAAAACTGTGGTTCTGCTAACAATTTTAAAACACATGTAACATGTGATAAGGTGTCTCAAATATACAAGAAAAATAGTTTGAGAACCGCAAATTTAATCTTTGTTAATGAACTGTATTTATAAGCTCATCATACATTTTTGCCTGTAATATCGTAATCTGAAAAGTAACTAGTAACTAGAGCTGCCAGATAAATGTAGTGTGGTAAAAAATTACAATAATTAACTCAGAAATGTAGTTACATATTCACAAAGAGTAGAAAAAGACATGACTAAATAAAATAGATAATAAAAATGTTCAGAGGTGCAAAGCACAGAATCTATAATAGGGTAAATGAGTGTGCAAAGCAATAAAGCAATAAATCCAGTAAGGTGCAGTATGATAGATATTGTGTAATATGTCGTGTTAGATGATGTATGATATGACATGAATACTCAAGTAAAGGATGAGTGCCTCAAACCTGGACTAAAGCCCTGTTTTTCAGTAAATGCACTTACTTATCTCCACCACTGGAGGGCGCTGATTGAATCAGCCCCACTGGGGAAGATTGTTACTGAACTGTTCTGCAATCATCTGTCCACAAACATGAGGGCAAAATGTGTGTGCATGCTTGTGTGTGCATTACGGTTATCACATATATGTTAACACACTCTGTGAATGTACAAATTCAAACTTTAAAACCTTCACAGTTTAACTTTTCAACAAGCAGCTCAAAGGCAACTGGTAAATGCCCCTTCAAAATAAAATACTTCCAAAAGTTAACCTCTGTTGTGTCAACCAAAATTAAAAAAAAAAAGCTGGGACATTGTCAAAAAAAAGTAAATAAATTATAATTAATTAATAATTATTAATAATTAATAATGACTGACACACAGACAATGACGGTTTTTCTCCCCACCAAAAAATAATAAGAATCTTCAGATATAAAAAACATATATATATTTGTTTCCCTCACACTATTTGTGCTTCCCTGAATAACAACTTGTGGTAGATCCCATGTGGTGAAGCTTTGTTATGAATTATGATATTCAATCAATGGTCTGACGTCAACAGGTCAAAGGTCAAAAGAGCTGAACAGAGAAAAAAAGTCTCCTACTTTTCATGACTTTCATGCAGTTATTAAAGGTTTTAACTGAATTGAACTGAAGTCAAATTAAATGCACAGGATTTAACTGAACTGGCATAGAGAACAAGAGGGTGAGAGGCAGAGAGAGAGTGAACGAGTGAGAGGAAGCAGCTTATGATCAAGAGACTGATCCGACAGGATTACACGTCTAAATGGAGCTTAGGACTTCCCTGTAGAGAGAGTGAGAGGAATTGAAGAGACCGGAAGGGAAAAGGGAAAAAAGATATGAAAGCTGTGAGGTAATCAACATTTTAACATTTTCTAGATTAGTGATTCCCAACCTAGGGTTCAGCACCCCTCCAGTGGGTCACAACAAGCATCTGATGGGTCAACGGATAATTAATGGGACAGGAAAGAAAAAAAAGACTAAGGGTGATTTCTCACCTGTGCTTTTTAATTCTGTTAAATCAGACTTTGTTTTGTTTCGGCCTCTGCGTAGTTCAATGTGCAGGTTTAAACAAAGTAATCACACGAAAACAACTGCAGCAGGAGGCGGTCCCAGTCCAGTCCCAAATAAAAACTAAGTGTTTTTATGTGGTGGGAACACGATCCGACCTCGATTCTAACCCAAGTATCAAGTGTGCTCAACAAGAGTCATCTAAGAGGCTCCTGTAGCTTGGGGTGCTTTGCATTATGGGGTGTGGCAGAGCAGCAGCAGCAGCAACTAGTCAGCAAAGGCAAGAAGATGATCTGATCTGTCCCACAGACTATAAGGAAGCATAGAGACAGAGCAGACTCAAGCCCCGCCCCCACTGGAGAAACAATCTATCTATCTCCATTGACCACACACCACACATCAGCTTTTGATTAAAAGCTGATGTGTGGTGTTATGCACTACATTTTGGTTTTTTACTGGTATGAACGCTGAGACACACTCTGGTGTGGAAGAACGCGGTCCGAAACAAAGGAAGGAAGTGAACCAAAATGCAGCGCATTCTGGGTTGAATTTGGGCAAAGAAATTGAGTAGTAGCAGGCTTTTAAAAAACACGTCTTGTGGTCAGACAGGGTCTAATGAGGAAGTAAAGGCCCCCGTGGAGACATCGGTTTACAATGCTTGGTGCGCTTGATAAAGCACAGTGTGGAAGCAAACGTCCACCAGACTTTATATGTGACAATGTACTTAACATTGACTTACATATGCAGTGAATTCTGTCTCTAAGTCATGTATCCAAAGTCAGTTTTAGGCTGACTAAGTTCAGACAAATCATTCACCAGTGTAACTCGTGTTGTAATAAAATGTGGATCATTCAGAGAGCGATGCAGCATTAAGTGCCTCAGCCTGCTAACATATAGTAAAAAATTAGCTTCCTAACAGTTAACTTGTCCTTTCTGGTAGACATAGAGTGCTAAAATAATCATATGATACGTTTAAATCTAATGTTTTTCGCTAGAAGCAGGCATTTTATAAGCGTTTCAGCCCATGGTTGTGTATTGTGTCAGCTATAGTTCTCCCTCCTGTAAGGTGGTTTTTGCTCTGTTTCTCTTACAAAGAGCTTGACTGATGGGTCATTCATCCAATCATGCCAATGCCATTCCAACAAGAAAACATAAAAGTAGAGTCATCATGTCTCAAGTCACAGGTCTTTAACTTCCCAGCCCCGGTTCAGTCTCAAGTCCTTTATCTGGTGTTAAGTCTTGTCGGTGGATGTAGGTTTGTCTTGGTCCCGGGTGGAGAAAAGGTTCAGTCGCTCAGCTGGTAAATCCTGCTTTTCTGAACATGTACAGTAGTCTTGTTGTTGTTGTTGTTGTTTTCGTTGTTGCTCCTCAAGTTGCACCAGCCGACAGAGCCCTCAGAGCGGCTCCTGCTGGTTTAGTAGAAAATAACATTGAGCCAGTTCCTGTTACATCACAAAATGTCTAACTGCTTGAAATTTGAGCTGAAGAACATAAAGAGGAGGGCCGCAGGGTAGAGTAGAAGAAAGACAAGAAGAGGGAGGGCCGGCTATGAAAAAGTCTGCATGTGTAAATGGTTTGCACTCATTCGTGTCTGTGCGTGCCAACAGTTAATAGCTCTGAGTGGAAAGTAGCTTGGGCAGTGCCTGTATTGCTTTGCTAGCAGGTTATGAAATGCTGCTTTGCTGTCCTGATACGACTTCCCTCTAAGTTCAAAGGTTGCAGTGAGAGCCGAGCAGCTGGGCAGCAGGGCTGAGTTTTGAAAGAAAGGTAAGGCATGCAACTGTGTGTTTCTAGTTTTTATGAATGCACATTTGGTTCGAGGAAGTGATCTACTATGTTTGTGGTTTCTGCCGTGTAACTTGAACGGAGCACAACAAACTGCAAGACACTAACAGGCTGCAGTGTTAATACTTTTCTTTGTTCGTTTGTGCTTGTACATAGTGTACCCGCTGCTATGTTTCTCCTCCCTAAATGATCCGGTTTAGCTCATCTTAATTATGAGGAAAGACTTGGGTGTTCTTCTTTTTGAGTTTTGTCTGCAATGAAAAAGAAAATCATGCAACAGGAAGTGATTCCTCGTTTATCACAGGTAGTGTTACTGAGATCTCTTTTTCTACACAATAAGCAAGCGTCATGTCAGCGTTGAGTTACTTATGCAGGAAATTGATTCTTTTAACAAACAAGCAGTTTTGGTGCATAAACTTAAGAACACTGCAAACGCTTCAACATTAAAAACAGAAAAAATATAATACATAGTAATCGAATGGTTACAGTCCAGTCACATTCAGTTATTGTTGTGGAAACTGCTGATGTTTGACTCAGAGACAATAAAAAACGTGGATAAATATTTAATGAATTAACTTACACAAGGAGAATTAACCATCCAATCACACACACAGAGAAACACAGCAGTCTGTGGTGTCAAAGGACCTTTGGGGCTTTGTATTTAATGGAAAAGCACTTTTCAGAGAGAGAGAGAGAAGTCCAAACTAAACATTGAGATCACAGACACAGATGGCCTTGGCTGGTTTTGATCAAGCTGGGAACAGCTTGAATTAAACATTGGATTCTTGGGTTTAACTAGAGTAAAGGTCGATTTATAATATGGATTACAGTATTATTCATCCCAAAATTCTACAAGTTGTACTTTTGAAAACTGCAGGACATTCTGCAAATATAAAAGCTGCTGTTACCCATCTGTATTATGACTGTATCGTGTGAATTAGTGTGTTTGTTCTGTAAACTCTTCCCTTTAGCTGCTCTAACAGCTTTTGACCTGTTTCTGTAGGAACTTTGGGTTACCTTGCCTGGGGAATGAGTCAAGAATAAACATTTCTGTCAAAGTGTTAGTTTAGCTTTGTTGGCTAATTTTCAACTTCCCTGAGTTAGTGAACTATCTTTCCTCAGGGATTCTCTTACAGGTTATAGAGCAAACAAGAACACTGTCATAAAGTAAAGCCATTTCAAAACCACTCTTAACAGATTTGACGATGAACAGATTTGGGCAATAAGTAGTGTTGAAACTTTAAATTTGCTTACAAGCTTAAACATGTCCTTTATTTTCCCTTTCCCTCAGAAATCATATGATTAAAAAATAATCTGGGTATATTCAGTATGCAAAATTTAGTATGTTTGAAGTTGTTATAAAAAACATTGTTGAATTTACGCTCTGTAGATTATATTCAGTTTCAAATATGCTTCAATTTAGATATAATTTAACTCAAGAACTAAAGTAAAACTGAATTATGTTGAAACTGAGCGCAGCACTATACAAACGCAAATAATAAAACTTAAATATCACTCAAAACTGTAGAAAAAATAAAAAATAAGTTGTGCAGTGTTGTCATCATGCAGCAACTTAACTAATTTCCCTCTTGCTCATTCACAGATTAGGCCGCAGTGATTGAATAAAGACTTTTCCCCCCCGTTTATCTGACACTCATACAAGTTTATTTTTGGATTATGACTTCCGCTGGCAAACAAACAACAAAAGTCTGGACGGTTGTTATCTGCGTCTCCTTTGATCCTCGTTTCCTTCAGTAAATGGATAATCACACATTGTTGTATTCAGGAAATCATCTGCAGTCATTTAACATTGTGTTAGCAGAGCCTGAGTGTTGTAATAACATCTGTGCACAATGTTTATCTAGAGGTGAAGAGATCCACTGGGATGGTGTGAGTAAGTCGGGGTCAGTCACTTATTAAATTAAATCACTCACTGACTGCCATCCAGCAATACTTTTGCACTTTTCACCCCAGTTTCTGAGCAGAGACTGAACCTGACTTCATCTGTTTGACATGTTTACATTTCAAACAGGTTTTGTCAGACTCCATGAATGTTTATTTTAAACATGTGGGCTTGCTGAGAGGCTGAAAGTAACCGGACAAAAACTTTTCTCCTGCCCTCAGATGGAGCTCATCTCTCTCCCGCCGCTGCCCCGTGTCGCCATTTGCGGTGGCACACATGGAAATGAGATGTCGGGGATTTACATTGTGAGAGAAATGCAGAGACAGAAGGTCAGTCAGTCTGGATCTGTTTCCATAACGACCGTCCTGTCAAATCCACCAGCTGTGGAGGCTTGCAGAAGATACATGGAAAAAGATCTCAATCGCTGCTTCACAGATGACTTGCTGAGGTACGTTGAAAAAGAAAAGTTGTAAGAAAACTAGAGTTGAAGGAGAATCTTTACATTCAAAAAACTGCCTTGTAATCAGTGGTGGAATGTAACTAAGTACATTTACTTAAGTACAATTTGAGGTACATGTACTTTTCTTGAGTATTTCCATTTTATGTAACTTCATACTTCTACTCCAATACATTATGAGCCAAATATTGTACTTTTTACTCCACTACATTTAGCTGACAGCTTTAGTTACTTTTCAGGTCGAGATTTAACATAAAAACATGACACATTTAAGTTGATTAGACTTTTTTAATAATTAAACCTCATAACAGTATATTAAGCCGTTATAATGAGCTCTAACTTTGCTGCTTACTTAAAGGGATCAATGCAAATAATCTAATAATATATTAAGGATTATAAAACAATCTGAGTGGGTTCATTCTGCATACTGAGTACTTTTACTTTTGATACTTTAAGTACATTTTGATGCTGATACTTTCGTACTTTTACTTAAGTAAGTTTTAACTGCAGGACTTTTACTTGTAATGGAATAATTTCTCAGTTTGGTATTAGTACTTTACTTAAGTCAGGAATCTGAATACTTTTTCCACCTCTGCCTTGTAACAGCATGACCTGACAAGAGTTTATACATGAGAAATCTCATCCTGTTGCTTTCAGTGCTCCAATAACAGACTCGACACCCTACGAGCTGAGGCGAGCTCGAGAGCTGAACGCTCAGCTCGGCCCTAAAGGAAGCGACGAGGCCGTGGATCTGCTCTGTGACCTCCACAACACCACTGCCAACATGGGCATGTGCCTCATCTTTTACACCCACGACTGTCTCACCCTGCACATCTACAAATACATACAGGTGGGAGCTTCAGGGAGTCATCCAGGCAAATACTCTCAGTGATACGAGATGACTTCATGACATGCAGCTTTCTGACTCTGACTGTAATTATACCAAAGATTGAATGTAGCACTAAAACTGCAGGTATTTGCTTATTATGACCATGCAATATAAAGAATATCCTATTATCTGTAATAAAGTGCCCAAAAAGTGTTGATCTTGGAGTTAGCAACACCACAGGAAGATATAAAGACTTATATAGGACAATAATAGTGTCTCAAACTATTGTATTGACAAGTGTTGGTGAGATGAATATCTAAGTTTTTAGAAGAATGCAAGAATAATGGTGATATTTTATCATATTTATCAATACTCCAGTAAGAGCTCCATCTGTATTTTCTGTGCTCTCAACAATTGCAACTGAAAATGCAACAAATAACTTAACGTCGTCCTTTATTCGGCTGTTCGAATCTACACCAAGATCTGAAATCATATCAGCCACAGAGTTTTTTGCAATTTTGACAATTATTTTTATTTATTTATTTTTTATTTGCTTTTTTCTTTATATTTTTGGCTCTGCATACGTTGTAATTTTGGTCTCAAGTCAATACAAATCTGAATCCCAGGATAAAGCTGTCTGTTTATTGTACGTGAAGTTAAAGCTGAGAGGGTTTTATTGAAACTAAGGTTGTCGAGATAACAGATCTTCAGTTTACTATTAGAGCCAAAATAATTCACAATAGATTATATCTATATTAACAAATGTAAATGATTATGTTATTGGTGAAATTCACCTTTAACTAAATGTATTTTGTGTACTTTTTGGCAAATAAATTACAATTAAAATGTCATAAAATACTTTATGGAGTAAGAGAGAGTCTGTAGCACCATAACAAAGTGAGAACACACAGAAATGGATTTAAGATTTAAGAGGCCTCTGGATTATTTACACAATATTATCATATGTGTATTATAGCATCAATACTGGTGTATTTAGACACCTGTAACTGATCGTCTGGTTTTCAGAGTAAGATGACCTCTGCGCCTGTGAGAGCCATCCAGCTGAATGCTCCCGTTTCTGAGGCGTATTCCCTGGAGGCGGTGGCCAAACACGGCTTCGGTAAGTCTTCATCTGTTTGTCTGCATTGGAATAATTGATTGAAAGTGATAAAAGTGAAAGACGCCCTCGTGCTCTCTGCAGCCATAGAGGTCGGCCCTCAGCCCACCGGCGTGCTCAGAGCGGACATCTACAACGCCATGAAAGAGGCGGTGGATCTCACGTTAGAATGGCTTCACAAGTACAATTCAGGTAAGAAACCGCTTCTGCTGGTCAGATTACCCCCAGAAATAAAAGTTTTCTCATATAAAATTCAAATTCATGGTGATCCAGCTTTTGCTGTTTTGGTTCCTACATTATATGAGTCTGTTGGTCCGACCAGCAAACTCTGTTGAGCGATTTAAACGTAATCTTAAAACTATTTATTCTTAAAGGAATTTAATGAATTTGTTAATATCCTTGCCCCGATTTGTTCTTAGGCCTACACATTTTTTGCTTTACTTTGAATTAAATATTGATTTTTATTATTTTATTGAAATGTTTCTGTGGCTTTTATAGGTACTTTTTTAACCCTGGTGTCATACTTTTACAATTTTTCACTTAATTATGTATCTCTAGCTATGGAGACACTTCTAATTTTACTCCCCAAGGTTTTGTGATATCTGCCTCTTCTACAAATATCTGTATGTCGCATATGTGAAACAAATGTGTTTGTTTTTCAATCTGGTTGAACCTTTTAAATTCCCTCAGCGCCTGTGTGGCTGTGAGCCTCCCAAAGCATGTCAGTATTTCTACTTACTACAGTCTTCTGTCAACAGGAAGTACTTTTGAAGGAGGTGAAGTTGAAGCATACACACATGTGAAGAGCGTCGACTACCCGAGGGATCCTACAACCCATGAGATTACTGCTGCCATCCACCCCCAGCTGCAGGTACAGACAAGGACACACATAAATAATCTATAAAAAAAAAATGATAGCAGCTTTATAGTGAGTTTGAGCTCATTGTTTGGGTCACTGGCCTAGAATTTGACCATTTTAGTTGATTCTGATTTTCCTCATCGCTTGCTTTCCCTGATTTTAAAAAGTTGGGATGCTGTGAAGAATGTAAATAGAACAGAATGTGATCATTTGCTAATCCTCTGTGAGATATATTCAGTTGAACTGTACAAACACAATATATTAAACTCTGTGAACCCACCTTCCAGACAGCAGGGGAGGGCAGAGGTAGGGTTCGACCAAAAAATAAGTGTTTTTCTTTATAACTGATGTAGTTGCAGTTGTGTAGCACAGCTGCAGAACCTAAAGCCTCATAAATGTATTTGTCCTTACAGTTCTGTTTTAAGTTTGGCTCATAATGTTTTATTGGTCAAACTCTTCTCATACCCCCTTAAAACAACCAGTGCAGGCGGGCTTTAAGAGGTCAATGTTCAAACTGCTAAACTTTTCTGTGTGTAAATATACACTCTGAATTCTGAATATGATTCTGTTTTTATGAACACTTGCACAGCATCCAAACTTCTTTTGAATTGAGGTTGTAGCAGCTAAAGATAGCCGAATATTTCCCTGAGGCGTTTGCAAAGACAAAACAAAGCCAAAAGAAACACAAAACCAGTGAATGCTAATGTTTTCCATGTTGGTTGGATGTGTAAATAATCAACTGCTGACAGTTGATGGTTAACAGTTAGTGTCAGTGGCCTCCGTGGCCACAAAATCAGTTATTGCAGGTTCAGCTCTCTGCAAGGATAATGTCTAAAACTATCTCGTAACACAATGCAACATAAAGTATTTCCATTTGCACATTTAAAATGAAATGCATGCATGAAAAAGCTCTGATTTGGGGAAACAGTAAATGCCACATTTGCATTGGAAAGCTGCCCTGACGCATAAGGATTATCTCGATTTGTCTGCAGGATAATGACTTCAAGCTTCTCCGGGCAGGCGACCCCGTGTTCCTGTCATTTTCTGGGGAGACGGTGAAGCACGAGGGAGAAGAACTCTACCCTTTCTTTGTAAATGAATGTGCCTACTATGAGAAGAAGATTGCGTTTCATTTAGCTAAAAAGGTCACTTTGACCTTCCCATCTATAAGAGTCAACAAGGGCTGAGACCAACATATACTGTAGATGCTTATTATACATCACTAATTATTATCAAAGGAGGAGTCGTGCTTACACTACATGTACAACCACGTTTTTAATCATCTCAAATGAACTAATTATGCAATGATGATTAAAAGATCTCCAGGTGCTGGACACAATAACATGATTACCTCCTCTCATCCTGCACAGCAACAGCACTACCTCGGTGAGGCTTAAAGAGGAGACTCCTGTGTCATAACAGAGCTGTTTTAGTACTTGATTGAAAGATATTGCACAGGTGCTGGAGTTTGAATCCTCCACCCTCTGACTCCATAGAACAATGATCTTTTTGCACTGCAGCAATGATGCAAAACTCCCATGTCTTAATAAATGGAAACACTTTTACACGGTGTGCTGACTTTGACTTTAAAAATACTGTGACAAGTAAAAATCGAAATGTTACCGACACAAAAGTACAAAAGAATCAGCATCAAAATAAACCTTTTTATTGAATGCTCTATTCCAGAGTAGACAAAATATTATTGGATTATAATAATTGATTAATTAATCTGTTTATCACTTTAATATCACAGCTGGTGAATGTAATTTTAATGACTTTATTTACTGATGTACTCATCATATTAGTTTATTTTTTTGTTAATAATCCTTAAAGAAACAAAAGTTATTTAATACACATAGTGCAGTAAAAAAAATACGAGTTTTCTCTTTGACCTGCAGAAAATGGAAAAAATAAAGCACCTCAAAAACTTGTGTACTTGAGTAAATGTACTTAGTTACTCTCCAGCACCACATGCAGGACGGAGAGATTTAAAAGATCCTTCGCTCCAACAGCCATCAGGCTGTGCAATTATTTGAGTCAACAGACTAAATGAATTTCCCCTCGGGGATAAATAAAGTAATTTTGATTTTGATTAGCATGGAAACATTTGCTAATTAGCACCAAACACTGATGGGAATGTCATTTGTTTTATCAGATATTTGAGCATAAATCACAGTAATGCACTGCTGACCACAGAACCATGTTGCTAATGTGGATTTACCGTAAGGATTAATTAACAATGTTTTGCTGCTTTGATTACAAAGAATCACAAAACAACAAGAAGTGAGCAATTGTCAAATTTATCAGTACAGAAACTGGTACAGTGTGCTTCAGAATACATAAAAACATTTACAAAAGCAGACGAGTAACAAAACATTGTGACACAAAAACATCACAATTTGTATTCTGGTGCGAAGACGTTTTGGACACACAGAAAAGTAACAAATTCATTCACTTTCCAGACAAATGTTAAAAGTGGAGAGACGTAGATTTGTGAAGAATTTCTCTTGCAAATGAAGATTTTACAGATTCAATGGTTATTCAGAACACCGGTCTCTTGAAAGGCTTTAAATGACGCAACACCGATATTTGGCTGTTAAACTGGTCAGTTAGGTACCTGATGGAAATGAGCTCTAAAAGGAACCTGACGGCAACCACGCTTAGAAAAACATTTTAACTACTCTAAAATGGCAGTAGTATAATGTGGAGCTTAAACATTACGACGTAAATGTTACAAAGAGGTCACAGATTTGCTCAAGTGGCATTAAATCAATTTACTTTTTTAACATTCAAATCAACCCTGATCATGAACATTAGATCTCTAAACACAGGTGATAATGGGAGATGAGTGGTTACATTTTTAGTGACATTAAGTCAACACATACCACAGACTGAAATCAACAATTACCACAGATGACAGAAATGTCAGCTTAAAAGGCATGCACAGCAAAGGCTTGATATATAACATTATGCAAAAAATAAAACCACACAAAAAAACATAAGAACTTAAGATAAGCTTGTGTAATAGTTTTCATGCAATATTATATAAAAGCTACCCTGGCTTCGATAACTGCATGTTTGAAATCTGTGTGCAAGTTTATAATCTATAACTGATTTAAGGGCAATGTGGTGAGCAGCTTTAAAATCAATGGCAACTGAAAAGAAGGCATTTAAGTACGACACAGCAACGCTTAACACCAGAAACAACAAATGATCCACAACATCTGGGTGTTAAAGTACACTAAAGAACATGCTTTGGGAAAGATACAAGTTAGAGAAAACAAAGATGAAATGACAACTCAAAAGGTATTAAACCCCGAATTTTGAGCACTTAAGATGATTAGCTGCAAACTGGTTAAGTGTTTTCCTGCCTAGATCTGTGATATCATGTAACTGTTACAGAATAAATTACAACCTTTACAGTCAGAAACTGTTTTTTTTTTTTTAAGAAAGTCCTCAGACTGGTAGGCTGTTTTAAGGTAAGGTGTTGTAGCAGTCTCTCTTTAGGCGACCCTGTAAGCCGTCATGCGGGTGTAGTTTTTGCGGTGACTCCTGGCCGCCCACAGGAACAGAGCGGCTGCCATCATCTGCAGGGGGAAGGAGATGAGGGCGAGGTAGAGGGACCAGCCCAGCGAGCCCTCCACCCCTTCTGGTGGTGGGTAAAACTGTTGGAGCAGATCCACCCCGGCCAGGAAACAGCACACGGTGCCCAGTGTGCACAGACCTGAGGAGGAGTGGCGAAACAGATGAACTGTTGTTTTTTTAAGCTTCATTTATAATATTCAAATGTTGTACATAATTGTTTAAACAAGGTATTTCAGCACAGTGAGAGAAAAAAACAGGCTATACTTATATTAGTATTATAATATTTGTGCGTGATTTTCTCCGACTTGTATGATCCAAACACTTCCAATAACTCCTTAGCGCCCAAAGGTCAAAATGTATTAAGAGAAGATAGATGTCATCATTTCCAAAAGTCACAGCATGTTTTTATCTCCTGCTGTTGCACAGAAAGAAATGAGGCACCTGCATAACGGGGCGGTGTAGCTGCAGCCCAACAGCACCGTAAATTACATTTATATAACCACAATCATACAAATCTATTTTGGCTCCAACACTATTCATTAAAAAAAGTCGCTAGTTTAAAAAAACAAAAAAAAACAAAGAACATATTTAATCCTTTGAATCGCTTCATTCAAATTGAGG
>CAFUXE010000782.1:632528-674507 GCA_903364295.1 Serranus cabrilla | reverse complement strand
TTTTTTTTTTTTACAAATTTCAGTTAATGCAACAATTCAATTATGATCCATGAAATTGGTTTTCCGTCTAGTCAAAGTCCTTAATATGTTTTACCTGCATATAATATGGTCCAAAAAACATATTAAGCCTAAAAATTCTCAGTCACAGCCCCGTAGAGTAATTTTAACTTAATAGGGCTGTGACCAATAATTATTGTAATCACTTGTTGATCATATTTTGTTTACTTGTTTAGTATTTAAAAGGTCAGAATATCATAAAAAAAAATCTGTTCCTGACTCCAAGATGCAAATTTCTTTTTTACAAAGATATTCAATTTAAGATTCAGATTGTACAGTAGAAAAAGCATTTTCATATCTGAGAAGCTTTAACCAGCACCTTTGGTATGTTTGTCTTGATGTATGAGATAAAAAAAAAAAATTTCTTTCAATTGTCTTATGAACTTTTTACCTATGAAGGAGGTTCTATTTTCAGTTTGGTTTGCTCATCTGTTTGTCAGCAGGATTACAGAAACTTCTGGCCCAATTTTCATAAAAGTTGGTGGACGGATGTAGCGAGGATCTGAATCACAGGGCAGAAATCACTTTTCACTTTTCTTAACACTGCAGTCTCTGAGTGCCCTTCTAGTTACCTTACTATTCAAAACTAATTCAGATTAGGGGTTGGGGTCTAAAAATCTTTAGTAAACATTTAGAAAACTTTTAGTCTCCATTCAATGCTCCAATTCAAACTGAGTCACGGTGTGGGTTACATGCCTTCCTCCACCCGGGCAGTTTGATGTAGGTGTCCTGGGGCAGGGATGGGATGCCGTCAGGAATGATGAAGCTTCCCTCGTAGAAGGCTGGAAGCGAGAGGGCAGCAGGTTTGGGTGGGACTGTTGGTTTGGTTCCACCGAGTAGACCCTGACTGACGGCTTCATCGATGCTGAGGCTGTACATGGTCCAGCCGCTGAGCGTATCCTTCCCCAGAGTCAGGTTGGTCACCAGGCCCTGTGCCGCAGAGAAACCACACAGGAGGAGCAGAGAATTCACACGTACATCCCAGCTTGTATGAAAGAATATAAGATATTATTTTGTTGCAGCTAAATCTACTTTCTGTGTTTTTAAACTGATGCAACCTGAAGCTGAGATCCAGTGAAACCTTGTTAACCAGACACTAAATTTAAAATGTAGCAGGAGAATAAAACCTTAAAGTCGTTGATGTCTCTTCCGTAGTTGATTCGGCCCATATTCTCCACCAGTACGTCCACCTGACTGCCAGCGTTCCCAGTCACATTCACAGTTATGGCTTTGTTCCTTTCAAGAATCCCCACAGCCACCTTCAGAAGAAATCAGCATGGTTTTATCAGAAACACTCAACGTTTGCTACAATTTAAAACTCGGACACTTTTCTATGCTCAAGGTTCCACTGCAGACAACAAAACAACACTTTTTTTTATACCTTAGTATGAAAAATATACATTTACAAATCTTTTTTCTCATTTAAACAAAAAAAAAGCTAAATTTCTCAAATTTATAATGTTGTCGAAACACAACACAGCTTTACCTGAACTGCTGCTAATCTCATATTGATAGAATGATAATGGAGCAACGGACACAACTGGTGCCTGTGAAGACTGAGGTTTGGTGAATCCTTAAATGTCTTTATTTAAACTGACGGAAACATGTTGCAGGCAAGTGTTAGCTGCCTTATCTGGTCACTTTCTCTCCTCTCCTTCTATCTCTCCATGTGTCAGTATAAAGAGTGACAGAGTCCACACTGCTATTAAGCCATAATGTAACATTTTTGATGAAAAAGAGTTTTTAGGATGTATAAAGCTGCTGAATGCTCACTGTGTAAATACATTTTAGCAAAAAAATAGCTGAAAAGGCCTGTTACGTATTTCAAAGTTGCTAAAACACCCAGGAAGAACGTTCAGCTGACAGCCAGGTAAAGTTCCCAACATCGTCACAGGGTCATTAAACGTGTCACTGTTATCTGGTGGATCTGTCAGACTCACCCCGTCCACGGACACGTACGCTCTGTCATGGACGCCGTTCAGTGGAGATGACAGCGGTGTCGGCGTGCTGCAGGTAACAGGCAGAGTGGTCCTGTAGAGCACGTAACCAAAGGCCTGAGGGACAAACAGGACAGCAGGTCCGATCACGTGACAAAATGTTGCTGGTGAACTTGTAAAACAATGACTTTTTTTTTTTACATAAAACAGAGAGACATGAAATGGTACCTGGTTCAGATCGACGAAAGTCTGAGGATAGATGCTTTTGACGGGCCCCGAGAAAGACAGCGTCTCTAAGGCTTCTGTTACTGTCTGGAGCTGCAGCAGCAGAGGGTTGCTTTAGTATTTATTCTTCATGCTTTAAATATTTCACTGGTGAGTTGCAATAAAATATATGTAATGCTTTGAATCAGTTCTAAAGTGAAAAGGCTTTAATGGCTGAAAATACAGATTTTAGGAGTTACGGGCGTCCACTGAGTGCCTACCTTCTTCATCACAACAGTCCCATATGCATACTTTGGAGTAGTCGGTGGTATCGGTCCCTCTGGTATCTTTTGGTACTGTGGTGAAAAGATACATTATTTCTTTTAGATGACATATACAAAAATTGGAATATTTGCAGTTGTTGCATTTTAATAATATCCCTTAAAAACACATACATTTTTAAAAAATAACAGCTTAAAGTGGCTGATTAAGGAATTCAGAGCATATTGATGCCTGCAAACGGCTCCCAGCAGCAGGTGGGACATACACACATGCACTAACATGCACATGTGACCAGAGTGGCAATGAAGAACAGAGAAAGTCGGATAAAAACACATGAAGGGAGTGTGACTTCATTCTCTGGTCAGGATGCCATCACTCCATGACATCTTTAGACAGGAAATAGTTGTTTACTGCTATATTCATCTTCTGAATGTCCTGTCCAGCCCCTTTAGGTGCATGCTGGGCTCATAAAATACATGGGGTGTGGAAATAAAAAATGTATAGGCACTATTTAAAGTTGTGCAGTTGACAGCTAGTCTAGTATATCCAGTCTAGCTGCCCCACTTATCCTTCTGCTACAGGGGGAAAAACACTCCTGGTTGTTTGTATTTCTTTAAACCAATCACAATAATCTTGGGTGGCTTTAAGTCCAGGAAGCAGCGATGGCACCGCTGCATAATATATAGCAGAGATAGGAAAGGAGAGGGAAATAGCATCCGCCAAACTAACCAAAACATCTTATGTTAATACTGTAACTTTGATCAAACTATTTCTTATTAATTATTTGCTGTGAATTCACTCTTATTTTATTATTAGTATTCCCTCTGTGCTGGTATTCGTTGGGGCTTTCTATTATGTGGTTTGAGTCATTAAACAGAACTGAAGTGGTATTTAAATAGAGGCCTTCTTACCATTTTGATCACCTCTCTAATTGCAAAGTACTTCTCCGTGAGGTCTCCTGCTTCGGTGAGCGGGGCGTCATAGTCGTAGCTTGTGGGCTGCGCGCCGTACGGTGCGTTGGCTCCTGAGATATCAACAGGCAATCAGAGAGTGTTTCTTTTGAGGTAATCTTTTTGGCAACAACAGAAACCCAAGTGGCTTTGCTGTGAGTCACTTGACATGATGGTGTCATCTCATCAAACCAGTCTGTCAAAGGGCACTCACCATTCCAGTATCCAAAGTTTGTTCCTCCTATGAACATGTAGCTGTGAGGGGAGAAATTAAACTGAAATGAAGCACATGTAGACTCTAGGAACTCTGAACTAGAACATGTTTCTCTCTCTGTCTATCATCACTGCAATGTGTTTACATTTCTGAGCCAGTGAATGCTACAGTCGTATGTTGAAACTTTATCAAGAAATCTGTAAACTCACAGGTTGACATTTGCTCCCATGGCCAGAATCTCGTTGAGGGACTTGGCCACTCGGGCTGATGACACAGTGGAGTGACCTGACCCCCAGTGGTCCAGCCAGCCCGTGTAAAATTCAGAGTTCACCTGTAGAGGAAATGTTACAGTATGAGCGTCTGAGAGAAACTGCAGTGATGGTTTCAGAATCACAAACTGTGTTGAGGGAAATACTTGCCAAAGGTCCATGAGGTTCAGCGTGTCTCTGTGCAGCGAAGGCAGCGGTTACATTCCCACCTTTACAGGACCATAACACAAAGATAAGCTCACATGTGAAACTTCCTCCTAACTCCTGACTAAAAGAACACATGACATGAAGTCAGTGTGGAAAAAAACAAGAAGCTGACAACTTAAAATAGGATTTTACTACAGTAGGTCATGTATGAAATCCCAAGTTGTCTTTCCAAAACATAACTTAACCTTCAAATGAGACTATTTGGATTCACTGAAGTGGTTGAATGAGATATTTATTCATAGTCAGTGTATTGTCTATAGTAGATGGCCAGAGTCCATTAACAAAAAGGGCAATTTTACCTTGTAGAACAAAGGATTTGCTAATCGACTGCTGCCTCGGTCAGTTAGTTAGTTTGTGTTATTGTGTGAATTTTGTAAAAATCCAGACTAACCCTTCAAAACACGTCACACAACAGCACAAATAAAAAAAATAGATTGAGGCAGAAACAGAGCAGCAACTCTTGTGTTGTGCCAGAAAAAAATAATGTTTTGATCAATGGAGTCTGGTGAATTTGGAGCACAGAACAACTTCAGATCCCCCACTTAAACATGACAGTCTAACGACCAGGTAAAGCCATGAATATGCTCTAAATATGGCATGAACTAAAACTGATATAGATTTTTTGGGGGGGTTGCTGTGACACATTTTGCCGCTGTCCCTCTCAGCTTCTGCAGCTAAAACACTAACCATGGATAAGCACCTCATACAACCCCACAACAAAAACTCCAAACTTTCCGTTCAACCAAAGAACAACATTTACTGTAAATGTATTTGCATGGATAGAAACCTGACACCTACCTGGCCCAAAGTCAACAGTAGCGTAGAGACCTTGAATTGAGCCACACTTGAGGTAGCCGAGCCCGGCTCCGTCTGTGGTGAAGAGCACCGCCTCCTCGCCCAGGTGAGAGCGGAACAGTTTGGTCAGGTAACGCATGTAGTTGTAGTCACATGCGAAATAACTGCCGTATTCATTCTCCACCTACAAAACAGCCGCACAGCAGGAGGAAGATGTTATTTATCTGTTGAACTGAGTTTTGCAATGACACATAATACACAACAACAGACACAAACCTGCAGAAATCAGTCCAGGACTCACCTGTACAGTGATGATAGGACCGCCGTTCTGGTATAGATAAGGCTTCATCATGGGCAGGAGCTTCCCCATCCACTTATCTACGGCTGCGATGTAATCTGAAATGCACAGATTAGACAGTTGCATGAGCTGCAGCATGCAGCCGTGACTGCACGTCATCATTCATCCTGTTTTCCTTCGATTCTCACCTGGATCTGAAGACCGAAGCACGATGTCTTTCTTGTTGAGCAGCCAGGCAGGCAGCCCGCCCTGGGTGACAAAATAATGTGGACAATGGCAGAAGTTTTTGGTGTGAGAATTGTGTGAATTGAGTGAACAGCTCAACAGCAAAACATCCACAAAAATATCTAAAACCACTCCTGAAGCAAAGTGCAGCTCCTCTTCTGTCAAACTTTTTTTTTCTCCAAAACTTAAACTACGGACTTGTGCTGCTGCTGCCACCATTTAAAGCATGACCATGAACAGTAAACCTGACTATTAGCTAGAAGTTACACTGTACATATTTTACTTTGGTAAAAGGGACATTTTTTGCTAATTTTCAGGGTTATACTTGTATTTTGGGATTCTACTAGAACATGTTTACATGCCTTAACAAACACTTTATTTTCCTCATACTGTCTGTCTGAACACACCTGTATTCACCTTCTGTCTGCAACGCTCCGTTTAAGCGCCTGTCTCTTTAAGCCCCCCTCCCAAAAAAGTGCAGTCTGCTCTGATTGGTCACTGTTTCCAGGTATTCTGTATATGCGCTGTCATTGCAGCTGGGGAATGACTGTAACTGCACGTTTTACCTATTTAAAGTGTAGTTTTGACCTCACAACCTTACAGAAGTCCGGACTGCGTGTTTAAAGGCACCGTCTCTGACAGACTGTATGCATGTCTCCATGGACTGAACGTTCTGATACTTTCAAAGTATTTATCGCAACTATACCTACTTTATAACCAAAGACATGGAAATCACACTTCTTCTGTACTGGGCCATGAAAAGTAAGTAAAAGTGAAGTAAAAGTATGAATCATGCATCTTTATGACCATCTTAGTTTACCTATATTTCCATAGTCTATTAGTCATTATTTCATTCTTTTTTACTTATTTCCAAGAAACTTAAGAATACATCTAGTGAACACATGATTTAAAGTGGTCCCTTGTATTATTCTTTGTGGATCTGTCGATTGGATCAACTAACCAATTAGTCGACAAAAGTGTTTATAAACTAACAAGAAATATATACTAATAAGACTTTCTTTAGTTTGACACAGCCCTAAGAAGCTGATCAGATGTATTGTGTGTATAATCTTGATCTGAAAAGTAACTATAGCTGTCAAATAAATAAATACATTACGTGGTGTAAAGATTACAGTATTTCTCCTTGAATTAGAAGTATAAAGTTGCATAAGATGGAAATACTCAAGAGTTATTCAAGAGTGAATACTTTCAACTCACCATGTCCCACTCTGCACATATGTAGGGTCCAGGCCGAAGGATCACCACTAAACCGACGTCTCTGGCCAGCTGAAGGAAATATTCCACGTCTCTGTCTCCACTGAAGTTGTATCGGCCTGGAGACTCCTCGTGGTAGTTCCAGGGAATATACCTTTAAAGAAGTGTCAGTATTACACAAACACACACACTCCAGTTATTTATGCAGGTTGTGCAAAAGTCCAGGAAAATCCACTTTTCATCAATATTTCTTTACAGGTATTCCTGAGTACACAAGCTAAAAACAGTCCAGTTGCTCCAGAGCCTTTTGAGAAAAACCGTACTGGTGTCCAAATTTTAGATAAAATTTAAGGCATGTAGATTCATGTTATGTGTACTGGGACCACTGTAATTTATTTTACTAATTCAATTTTGTCCACCGTACTCTCAATACCAGCAATTTGAGGATGTTTGTGAATTATTATTCCGTCTATTTGTCTTTTATTAGATGTGGAGCAATGCAACGCTGTATACAAATTACAATTAATGGCTTTATTTCAATAAAAAAAATGTATGAAATTAAGCTATTTTTAATCCACTATTAGGGATTTTAAACAACATACCCTAACCTCCCAGTGGATTTCTCCCCCAGCAGGAACATGTATGTAGTTTTTTCAGTGTTGATCAACCTATTGTGCTTATTTGCGCTATGCCTTTTGTCGTTTGTAAAATAAACAGTCCAAAACCCAAAAATATAGGATACAAGAAGATAAAAAGACATGAAAAAGATATTCATGTTTGATGAGCTGTGGGCGGAGCATTATGGTACTTTCTACATATTTCTTTACAGAAAATGATGAGAAAATGATTTAAAAGACAAGTTTGATTAACATTGTTGCAGATTAATTTTCTGTTACTTATTTCGAAACGTCACTATACTGCAGCACATTTTTTGTTGTTGAAGCCAGTTAAAACAGTCCCAGTCCCAACAACAGCCTGTGATTGAAACCAGAGTCTCAGTGAAGCATAAAGAGAGAGAGATGAGGGGAACCTACGTCTGGATGGCGTTCAGTCCTGCCATGTACATCTTGAGCAGCCGATCCTTCCAGTAAACTCGGGGGATCCTGCTGTAATGGACGCTTCCTGAGATGTAACGAAACTCTTCCCCATCTCTCCGAAAGCAGTCGTTCTGATAATCCACGCTGAAAGAAGGAGGCGCCCCGAGCTGCAGATCAACACATCAGCATTTAACTCAAAGGTTTTCACACTTTTTTTACCCAAGATCACCTTAAAAAATAGAGAATATCCCGGCAACCCCGTCATGTTCGTCCCCTGGAATAATCTGACATGACCACATTTTTACACTGTGTGTGTAGGAGAAATGCATCGAAACAAGATTTTACACGTGTATTAAACATATTTGCAGATTTGTTAATGTAATGTATTATAAATTAAACCTTTCATTAGGAAAACAAGTAATAATTTAATTTGCTTATTTGAACTATTTTCACTATAACTAATTTAACTGATAAATGACTCAGTTCATATTGGTTTCTAAAGTTTTGGTGAAGCTACTTTCTCTAAACTTTTGTTTATAAATATAAAAAAATCAATACAACATTTAAATGGCATCTATTGAATTCAAGTTTTGTTTTTTACAAATTCAGAGTAAACAAAGGTAAAAAAAACTCACTTTTATGGATCCAAATTATTTGTAGTTTAAGTAAAATAGTAAAAATAGTAATTTACCTAGGCTGGGTTTACATAAAATAGATGTTCTGATTCACAATGATCTTCTTATGAATGATTGTGAAATTTATAGATCAAGCTCGTGCTATTTGCACTTTATTGTGTTAACTGCTGCAGTGCGTTCACGTTAAATAAAAAGTACATTTACCTTACAGTCCATTTTTAAAGTAAACATTAATATCTTTAATAATGCACCAAGTTACAGGTTAGTTTTTTTTTCATTTACCAAAATTGGTATATCTATGTTTAATTAAATATTGAATCAACTTGGGACCTTGTTAGTTGGAATCTAATCAACATGTGAAATCAGTGGAGATACCAAGTCCTCATGCAAATGATAGAGGAGTTCAACTGCAAAACGTAGTAAAACTAGAGTTTAATTACTTGTAATTAACTAATCCAGAACACTGTTGTTCTATTATGAGGTTAAGGTTTCATGTTTTTATGGTGCAGGACTGACATCTCAGCTGACTTGTGTCCTTACATACTGTACGTATGCTTACCTTGACTGTCTATAAACCTTCAATAAAAGATGCTGTACCTACCGAACAAAATATATCCTTCTCATGTTTCAGACCTCAGAGATTACAAACATTTACTGTGGCTTTGGATGAAGGATGAAAAACAAGTTAGTATTGGTTGGACTGAACTAACAACAGCCCCTTGAAAATATGATATATGATGGTGTATTAAAGGAAATTCAATTTGACAGGAAGTTCCGCTGCTTTGTTTTGAATTTTGTTGTTTAAAACCGGAACTATCATCTGTTTTTAATATATTTTTTCTTTTATTGGGATGAGGCTTCAGCTACAGCTACTTCAATGTCCACAACAGAGAAGAAACCCCTTTAAAAACTCAGAGGTACTTACTGAGTGTCCAAACAGCAGCAGCAGCAGCAGCAGCAGTTTGCTTTTTAATCCGAACAGAGACATGATGAGTCCTCGCGCGTCTCGCGCTGTCCAGTCCTAGTAAAAAAAATAATATACTTAATGCAGCTTTTCATGCAGTATATCCTTGAACACAATCAGCTGCGAGTCCCACTTCCATGAGTACACTGCGATATTTTGAATGAGTGTGGCAGCGTTGGTTGCGGAAGTGAAATCATGTGATTCTTTTTTTTTTTTTTTCATTATTATTGTTCTTGTGTACAGACGTGTTTTAGCCAGCAGGTGGCAGTGTCGCGGCGGAGACGATGTGATGTGCGACCACATGAATCAGTGAAACAAATTTTAAATCACAGCAGGAAGATGGATCAGAGATAAAAAAAACAAAAAAACAAAACAAAACAATTATGATGGTGGAAAGTGTTTATACGATTATTATTATCATTATATTATTAGGTACACAATCACATGTTTGGACTAGCAAATTAAACCAATCAATCAACCAATCAACCAATCAATCAACCAATCAATCAGACATTATTTGTGCAGCAGTTTGCATACAAATAAAATGTATGATTTTATTTGTGTTGTACGGAACCCCTAAGCGGCCATGTTTTTTTTTTGTTTGTTTGTTTGTTTTCCTGAGATTTTTTTTTGTGATCTCAAGCGGATTTACAGAAGAAGAAGAAGAAGAAGAAGAGGCGGCGGGCGGATGGTGCGCAAGGTAGGATGATTACTACAGGAACGCATCACCCCAAATTCATTAATAATCATAACTAGATTATTATGCTGTTGCTATAATTTCGAATTAATGAATTTGGGGTGATGTGTTCCTGTAATAATCATCTTACCTTAACTCAGGAAAACAGAAAAAACACTCTCAGGAAAACAAAAAAACTCTCAGGAAAACAAAAATTAAACAACAAAAAAACATGGCCACTTGTTGTCACACATCTCTCTGCTCTAATTTGATGTAAATCTATCTGATTTGTCCAGTCTTAAGATCCATTCAGCACAACCCAGCATTTTTGACCTGTTTGAAAACAGACCAAGCTTGCCTCAGCTCGCAGGTGTCACTCGGCTCAATAATGTCACAGGTTTCGTTGCTCACACTCGTTATACAACAGAAAGGAACATGATTGTGGAGTTCCCCTGAAATCCAAGAAGCCAGAAGAACAAATCCAGGAAATAAGAGCGTGCAAATAAAGCCTCACAAGATTAAACATTCCAAGTCCAAAGAGGCAGGACAGGAAAGGCAGTGCAGAGCCGTGACATACTTGATGATTAGGCCTCTTGGAAGTTGAAAGTTAACTGAGAGGTTATACGAATATACATTTGCAAACTGGTCTAGCAATGACAGCCTAAATATACAGTTTTGTCACTTTGAGCCACTGAAATCCTGCACATTTCCTCAGCGACACACCAAGCAATGGATTCATAATAACAAACATAAACAGATAGATAAAAAAAAAAAAAAGCACTTTCACCTCTGAGCAAGAGGCTCATGGATTCAAAGTCAGTCCAAAGACATACAGCTTAGGTTTTAATTGGTGACTAGGTCACCCATAGGTGTGAATGAAAGCGTGAACATGTCTGTCTCCATGTATCAGCCCTGTGATAGTCTGGTGACCTGTCAAGTACAATCTAAATCTGGAAAAAGTAGTTTTTTTTGGAAGACCTGCAAAAAGTGAGAGATTTAGAGAAAGAGTTATATGCATTGTTAAGGAAGAAAAAACATACGATGGGATGACTCTCAAATGACCCGACCCATCCTGTTCTACATTTGATAAACACTTTTTGTCTATCAGTATCTGTGCAGGAATGTCCCCTGCCCCCTTTCAGGAAAACAGGAACTCATGAGTTAGTGAACACTTGGAAAGGCACCTGACCAGAGGGAACAATCAGATATCAAAACCACCACCATCATTGTCTCTCAGTCAGAACGAAAGTGGAAGTCTGCTGAGCCTCAAATTGACCTTAAAATTCTTGAAAAGAAACAAATAACAGGAACCAGTTATGTCTGAGAAAGCTGCCCGTTTGTTCATGAATTTAGCTGTTAAAAACCCACAGGACCAAGAAAAACATGCATAATTGGCTACTCAAGAAGTTACTTCACAGGGAAAGTAAAAAAAAGCCTTATTCTGCAAAACAAGAAGGTGAGTTTGCTGTCACGGCAGCAATAGGATCACAGGAAAGTGGGTGTTCCAACATTAAGTTGAAACCACATACAGAATTGTTTGAGGCTTTTCAAGCATTTCTGTTTGGTAATATGAGTAACCTACTTAATCGTGTTGACAGCAACAGCAAACTGAGTGTGTGAATGGTTGAATCCGTCTCTATGTGTCCGTTCAAGGTGTACCCGCCTCTCGCCCAGTGTCAAGTGGGATTGGCTGACCAGATCACACAGAGGAAGAAGATCAAGTGAAAACCTGATGCCATCTGTGGAAAAACAAACATAACAATGTACTTGAACCTTTGAAACTATCATTAAAGATTCACAGGGATAAGGGGCAAACTCTACTTTTACTACTACCGATGATTTTGAGCCTACAGGGAAAGCAGATGAGGACACAACAGATTACACACAATTCTTGATTGTGAAAAAGCATGGGACATTTGTTTTAAATACTGTATAAATATAAAATCTTCAGGATTGTCAGAATATCACGTAGAATGTCCCCAGTTATAGTCAGATCAACCCCCTTGATCAAAATAACCAACAAAAACCCACTACAATGCCAAATTCAAGGCTTAAGATGAGATGAGGTGAGATGAGATACTCCTTTATTAGTGTCACAACAGGAAGTTTTTCTGCCTTCCAGCAGCAAAAGTGTATAGCAAAAAACTGAAGAAGCTTCAGTAAAATAACAATTAAAGGTAAACAAGCAGTGTTACCAAGAAGCATAAAAAGCCTTAACTACTTATTTAGACAAACAAAATAAATGTACTTTATCCTTTGAAAGTGTCATTAAAAATTGAATGGACAACCTGTAAACTATTACCTATGTTTCCAACCAACAGGGAAAGTTGTTTCCCTCTTGGTTTACTGCCAAGGAGGAAGTGAAACCCCCTGAAAGAAAAGCAAGTGGCATTGCCTCTTACTTATCTGACATCCTGTACGGAGTTCATTAACCACAGGAGATATAAAAGAAAGAAAAGGTCTGCAAGCTGAACTATAAGGAGGCCGGATAGGTTCATACCCAGTGTTGGGAACTTTTAAAGAAGTGGCGGTGCGTGTGCTGACTTGTGAGTAAGAATCACTGGCTCCGATCATGACTCTGTCTTAGACGATCATAATTGCTTATCTCGTTGGTTGTTCATCCTCCCTCTCCTCACTTGCTGTGTGTGGAGCCAGGGGTGTGTTTGGATTACACAGTTTATTTAATCAATGCATAGTAACGCACTGCATTTAACGTTCAGTAACGGTAGTAGAAGGTACTGTCCGTCTACCATCTGCTTGAATCCAAGTGACTACATCCCCCCGTCTCAGGTAAGAAAACATACAGTTGAAAGTTCAAGGTGCTGTTCATGACATTCATGACATTAAAGGAAATTGTGCTGATAACTGGGATGTTAGCTGGCCATTGGCTGGATCAAAATATGACATTACCACAACGAGTTAAAGTTAGTCTACATAATGTGCATTCAGTGGTTTTATTTATAATAAAAACTGAATATTCTATGTCAAAATCTAGTAACGTTGTCTGTATCAGATGGCCATCTGATCTGGTGTCCGATAAATAACTCACTGATCCATCTCTAATTACATTTACTAAAATTTAAACACAGTCACTTGACTTTTCAGTACATCATTCTTAAGGTAATTTTTTCTGGTATATTTAACACTGCTTGTGAATAAAACCCCAAAGACAGGATTATACTTTACATGTAGGAATATAAAAATGGCAGAATAAATTGTCAGTCAAATGGATTAAACATAACAAAGACATTTTCATTTGTTATTTTCTCATCATCTGGCTGTCTTGTTTGTCAAAAAAGGGGAAGTATATCAAATGTATACTTTGAGGGACCAAGGAGATAGATGGGAGAGACACAGGTTGTTTGTGGAAAAAAAATATTAGGATCCGCGCATCGACCACAAGGGTCAGAGAGGACCCCTACTGGAATTGAAGGGATTATTATTATTATTGTTCCGAAATAAATTGTCTTTTTGAAGTCTTTCTCATATTAAAAAAGCAGTGAAATGTTGTACATGTGTCAGGTCCAGTGAAAATGTCTATATGTTAGGGGTCTTGCTAATGGGCGTGGTATAATCACTCAGTGGCACCCTTTACAAACGGAGTGATCAATGTTGAGCTTTCAAGTAGACAAACGAAGTTTGGAGGGCAGATTTAACATACGGAGACGCACGAAAATGCCTAACTAAAAAATTATCTAACTTACATTGTTCAAACAATCCCAAATTTCTCTTTTTCATGAGTGGTGAGAGTCCAAACCACAACACAGCCTCATGTCAATACTGACACATAATTATAGCGCCAACAGAAAGTCATAGTTTTACTCTGTGATGTCCTGCTCAAAGCTGGTTGATCAGATTGACTTCAGAATTTAAGCTCATTTTACACTGTTGTGAAGACTTTGCATTTTCATTTAAAGGCGTGGCTCTGATGGTGCCCTGAATTTTGAATACTTGCCATGAACAGAAAATTGCTCTAATTTCAGGATACATTGTCCAATCTGCCCAAAGTTTCTCAAGTGTGATGAGAGTCCAGACCTGAACACATCAACATATTATTATTGACACATATTCATAGCGCCCTCTGTTGGCAATGGTAAGTTATTTGTTTTATGCAGTTTTAAATTAGCCCCCGCAGTAGGTTGAAGTTGGAGAAACAGAATTTTGTAGGCAGATGTAACATGTTTGGACGCACCAAAAAGCCTCTTGGACCCATAGCCTAAAACCAACAGGAAGTCAGCCATCTTGAATTGAGTGAGCAAATTCAGGGCTATTTCCAGGCTATGTACTTTAACAAAATCCTCCTAGAGATTTAACCCGATCGACTTCAAACACAGTTAGTACCATCTTAAGGCTTTTGTGATAAAAAGTTTAATCACACCAAGCCACAACTATGTGGGCATGGCGGTAAACTTTGAGGATTCACCATGAACAGGAAGCTGTTTTAACTTTAGAACACACTATCCATTCTGACCCAAATTTCTCATGCATGATCACAGTCCAGACCTGAACTCGTCAACATGTCAATGTTCACACATAGTCATAGCGCCCCCTGTTGGCAACATGAAGCACCTTTTTACTTCACCCCACGGAGTAAGAGTGAAGGATTGTTTTGGGCGGCGGTGTCTGTCTGTCTGTGTTTTCGCTGTAGTTACATCCTCTGGCCAACAGAGGGAGCTGTACTCTAACTGATTATTATACAGACATCAATTGGGGTGAAGTCTGCCATCTCTGATGTACTGCAATGTCCTGCTCCAAGCCATATGATCAACCTCAAAATTGGTACTTCTGGACAGAGAGAATGCTACTTAATGTGACAAACCCAGGATAATGTGTCAGTGTTGGATGGTTGTGGAAATGGGTGGCTTCAGGCACCATGCAGGCACGTCGATGTGCATGGAGGTGCGAGGCCCATTCAATGTGCTACCTTATGGAAAATACAAAAACATTCATGAAAGTTAACTAAGTTTGTGCATCCAAATAGATGACTCAAATGCAAGTAAAGTATGTAATATGAACTGAAAATGTGTCCAGTCATTTATTTTTCAGGTGTGGCAGCAGACGTGGCCATCATATGTATTCAACAGATATAGATTTATCTATCAACGTTTATTGTGGTGCCTGTATTTTACACGATAAGGATTTTTGCATTCAGGTTCATCGAGGTTCATTCTGCTTTTCAGTGTGAAAATGGTGACTTACAAAGCAACAGTATATACCGCTGATCTCGACAAAGCCGGCACTTCAAACAATATCTTCATTAAGCTGGTCGGCACAGATGGGGAGAGTGAACGCAAGTTGCTCAGAAGATCATTCAAAAGAGGAGCGGTACGTATGATAAAGCTCTATCTATCTTTTAATACATGACATGCCTCCTCAACTTTGCCTACATGGGGCTACAGGCACATTTAATATAAATTTAGATTTGATGTAAACCCTCGCCATCTCAGGCTCAAGCAGCAACAGAATATTTGCAGCTTTGCAACTCTTTAACTGAAGCACAAAAATCTCCAGAGAGCTTAAGAAAATTTTAATTGTGTGCAGTATTGTATAAGTTTCAGCTATTGAATAATCAATAATTGTATTGTATAGCAAGATTGTATATGTATTGTCATTTCTCCAGGTGTCTAGTTTTAACGTGTCCTGCCCTGCCTCCATCGGAAAGCTGATTCACATAGAGATAGACAAAAAACATGCTCTACTGTCCAAAAAAGACGCCTGGTTCCCCGCCAAGGTGGAAGTGAAAACCCCTGAGGGAGACACCTTCGACTTTCCCATCCACCGCTGGATCACTGACAGCGAGGTGCACCGATTCAGAGAGGGAACAGGTTTGTGGAAACTAGCTTTTCTGACATCTTGTATGCTTGTACTTAACAGGGAAGACATAAGGGGAAGATGAGTTCTGAGTATATTCATGCCAACATACTGTATACATAAACATTTTCAATCTTTGTTGTGGTTCTTTCTTTAAGCTCTGAGAGTCTTTGAAGACATTCATCAGCTTGGCCTGCACAGTCGGCAGCAGGAGCTGAAGAAACGAGGAGAAGACTACCAGTGAGAGCTCAAAACATTTTAACTTTATTCACCCCAAAACTAACATGCATCCAAATCTCCTCCACTTTTGACTGAATATATTATTATATTATATATAACAGCGAATTGTTAAACCTTTTGTGGTTTATTAAAATGAAATATATATATAATACTATAACATTGCTACAAAATTGCAATTTTGAATAACCATAATATACTCAGTACTATGCTTGCATACTCTATATTAAAACTGCACATAAACAAGTAGACCGTATGTATTTTGTTCTTCAACTGCTCTTTTCTATTTTCCAAGATGGCGTGTGTATGCAGAGGGAATACCGCACTGCATAAAGACAGAAGACCTTTTTCATCTGCCTTCTGAGGTCTACTTCTCACTCACCAAGGACATACAGCTCATCTACACTCTAGAAGCAGGGTAAAGTCATCAAATTCCTAAAAGAAACCTAGCTAGCCATTTACCTGAATGTCAAAAGTATTTAGGACATCATAATGAGGTTACCCTTTTATAAACTAGGCTACTTCAGCTGAAATTGAAGGGGCTAACTGATTCCAAGGAGAACTGGTCTGATATTGATGATATCAGGAAGGTGTTCCCCTGCAGGAAGACTGACATATCAGGTACTCTACTATCAATGCAGTTTAATGAATAACAATTGATAATTGTTGTAATAAAGTTAGAAAGTGAATTATAATAAATCTAATAATAGAATTTAGAAGAAGTTCCTGTGCTAAACACCTGCCGGGACATGGTTTTATCACACAGCCACTCACAGTCATAAACACAGACCAAATACACTCTGGTTCACAGGGTTTAAAAACACCAGAAAAAAACTTTTCCGTAAAGCAAAGTCGTCAACTGCCTGGGGCCCCAAACTGAAAGTCTCCAACCAGCTATAGATTTATTAACATCAAGTAAACCAGATGTTTGATGCATTTGTGGTACATTTCCATTGGCTTGGTACAAGTGTTGAATGCATCTTAGCTGCATTCAACACTTGTACCTAAAGCTGTCCACTTGCCATTATGTCACCCAAGACGCATGTTAATACCAGTAATGATCCAGGCCTGAGATTTTATCTCTGTCCCTTTTTCAGACTATGTCCAGCAACATTGGAAAGAGGACAGTTTTTTTGGCTACCAGTACTTAAATGGTATCAACCCCATGTTGATCCGACGCTGTTCAGCTCTGCCCGACAACTTCCCTGTGACTGACAGCATGGTCTTCCCCAGTGGGCAGTGCAGCTTGGCAGATGAAATGAAGGTGATTATCTTGAATTTATTTGACCTCATTATTACTTCACCCCACGGAGTGGGAGTGAAGTATTGTTTTGGGTGGCGGTGTGTGTCTGCCTGTCTGTCTGTCTGTGTTTCCGCAACTGAATATACATCCACTGGCCAACAGAGGGCGCTGCACTCTAACTGATTAGTATACAGACATCAGTGGGGTGAAGTCTGAAATCTCTGATGTCCTTGTTAATCATGTTTTCCCCCCTGGTTAAATTAACACATTGCAAATTTATGTTCACAGAGTGTAAACATGGAATTCAAATAACTTTTTTATTTCTAATTCATTAAAACAGAAAGGCAACATATTCCTGTGTGACTACAAGCGTTTGGATGGACTGAAAACAAACACCATCAATGGGAAGCAGCAGTACTTGATGGCTCCTCTTGTCCTGCTCCACAAAACACCTGATGATAAGCTGATGCCAATTGCTATTCAGGTACGATCAAGTATAGCTAATAGTGACGCTAAAAAAGGATCAACTGAGGCATGTGTCAGATGTTTAGTTTACAGGATCAAGTACTGGTAATGTATTGAATATACTGAATGAACCCCGTCCCCCTTCCTTCTCCTGCAGCTGAAGCAGACTCCAGCAGAGGACAATCCCATCTTCTTTCCTACTGATTCTGAGTACGACTGGCTGACGGCCAAGATATTTGTGAGAAGTGCAGATTTCAACGAGCATGAACTCAATGTTCACCTGCTGCGCACTCATCTGCTGGCTGAGGTGTTTGCAGTGTCACTGCTGCGCAACCTGCCCAGGGTGCACCCACTGTACAAGGTAACTGAGGGGAGAGAACTGAACTTACTGGAGTTATGGTTTCTTTAAGTTGCTGATTTGTATCTTACACACTGCTAAATGGAGTAGACAAATCAAGATTTTTGACTTGCTCAACTGTGGGTGAAAAATCACTCCTAAAGATGAGGATCTTGAAGTCAAAACATGTTTCTTTATTCAAACATTGCACAAAATCTCACCCAACCCAAAGAGTTTGTGGGTGAAGAACTCCCAGAACAGAAAATGCAACAGTTTTAATCAAAGTACATGATACGCTCAGGTTATTAAACATTGAGGTCATCAGCAGATAAGTTATCTCCATTCATTCCTACAGCATAGGACTCTAATTAAAAATCAATGGCCTTGACTAGTGTACAGCTGTTTCCATGGTGTTGGACAGCAGTGTGGAGTTTACAAACAGAATAAAATAAGTCAGTATTTTTCCATCATTAACATGTGAACATGTTATTAACAAAGTTCCCTTGTTTCCTCAGCTCCTCATACCACACACTCAAGGCACTCTAGTGATCAACCACTTGGCTCGAAGTGTTCTAATATCTGAGAATGGATTTTTCAAAAAGGTACGAAAAGACCAACATCTTCAGTGTCAAAACATTGAATTTTCTTTTGAATATCATGTACAGTATTTGTATTTACTCTAATTCCCTATATATATGACTGCTCTCTAGTTTGCAGCCTCTGGTGGAGAGGGTATGCTCACACTCCTGAAGAGATCTCTGTCTGCAGTGACCTACAGCTCCCTCTGCATACCAGACGACATTGCTGAGCGTGGACTGGAGGATGTGCCGAACTTCTACTACAGGGATGATGGACTCAAGCTTTGGGACGTCATCCACAGGTACTACAGGTGTAATACACCTGTGATGCAGTTTGCAAATTGGCATGTTGTAGAGTTGTTTGTTATATTTGAACTTTGAAGTGAACCAGGTTGTTTCACATCTTCATGCTCAGCTACGCTAATAGCCACCAAGTTGTAGCTCCATACCTCACGCACAAAGGTAAAGTGTGCCAATCTTCTCATCTGACATTCAAGAGCAACTGAAACCGGAAATTTTTTTCTGAAAAAATCCAGCTTTTCCTTTAAAGACGTATTAACCACTTTGTTCATCCTTCTCAAGAGACGACCAATCCATCTTGCAAATGAATGTCCCACTACTGCATTTTACATTAACTTATCTATATTTCTTAAAGGTTTGTGCAGGGAGTGCTCGGCTTCTACTACAAGAGTGACGCTGAGGTCCAGAAAGACTCTGAGCTGCAGAAGTGGATTGCTGAAATTTATGAACATGGATTCCTTTCCCAAGCAAGCACAGGTGGGCCAACAGTGTTTGAAGGAAGATTCTGACTCCGAGGTTACACAGCACATTATAACTACTGAAACTGAGCCAGCTATAACGGTGGTAATGCAGTTTATTCCCTCTGATTCTCAGGAATTCCACGGAGTTTTACCACTGTGGCTGAGATGGTCAAGTTTGTCACCATGGTGATCTTCACAGGCTCAGCACAGCACTCAGCTGTGAACACTGGACAGGTGAGGCCTTTGATTTCAGGAAATTAGAAACTATAATCTTGCTTTTTTTTTGGAATGTGTTTATGAGATTTTGTATTTTTTGATTTTACTTGAGTGAGATTAATGACAGTGTGCAGACACACTGACAGGTCTATGAGGCTGCACTAAGGCACAGTAATGCTTTGGGCTTATTACATAAAAATGCTAACACACTCACAATGACATCCCTTAGATGCATATTTTGCAGTTGCATGAAAGAGTCCAGTGTTTTGTCTCTAAAAAGGTTTTCCTTGTGCTGTGTTAGATTCAGGTCAAAGCCAAAATACCTCCCCTGACAGATGCAGAGGTAGCAGCTAATAAGTTAAGCCACTGCCACCCAAGCGTGTCATCAGTCTCACCTTTCCTTGGGCAGCGTGTCCACCACAACTACTGCACACATAAACCAATAACGCTCTATCATAACAATGTTGGGGTTTTCATATGCCTTGAATCTGAGCATCCATAATGTTGGGCCACATGGTTAAAACATGTATTTAGATGGCTTACAAAGCATGTGTGCGTGCATGGCAAGATGGCTGTCTGAGTTAACCTGAAATTAAATGGTATGACTTAATGTCTTGATTGATGCAACTAAACTCTACCAACTAATGATTTAATTAGTTGGTAGAGTTTAGTTGCATGCATGACCTTGTGTCTGTGTAACACTCAACTTCAAGTGGTGTGGCTACACAAATATCACAACAATATTAAACCAAGTCATTGATAACAATTCATTCAATCTTGTGCTTAGCTTTCTTAGAGTGTCGTCAAGTACATCTTTGCTGGATGTGGTTGCAGACTGGTCCCTGCTGTTTTTTTGGCTCCTGGTGCGTTTGAAGCAGTTGAAAGATATTTTGTCATGGTATATGGGATGACTGCTGTTCTAGTAAACTTGTGTTTTCCAACCAAAATCCTGATGCTTTGGTGTCTGAATAGGCCATAACCAAGAAAAATCAGAGAGCAGGAGATGGTAGGCCGGTGGCTGCAGGGTTTCTTATCTCTAGAGGGAGATCTCAGCATGAGGCCTCAACCCTGCCCTCTGGAGACAGAGAGACGCCCCCTCCTTTTGGGGGTCTGTAGAGAAAGAAAGTGAGGACAGGAATTTGCGGATTTCTATCTCCCCTGAGATTTCCTGTGAGGTCAGCGGTTCTTTCTGACCAATGACTCTGTCAATGACCTTATGCTGGGCCGGTGTTTGGGGGTTGTGTCCTTTGTTGGAGAACAAAGGAGACTCAGACAACATTTTTATAGGCTGCTGGATTCTCCATCCAAATCAGGTCAACTTGCACAAATGAATAAAGTCCATCTTTGGCATACATGTGATCCCAACAACAACATCCAATAGCTGTTGATAGCTGAATATTTGAGAGTGGATCTTAGTATTGAACAGACTCACCACTAAGATCCACTCTCAAATATTCAGCTATCAACAGCTATTGGAGACTGAGCCATGCCATGGCTTTAAAAAGCATCAATCACTCATCTGTCAATCATTCGTTCATTGCAGTTTGACTATAGTGGCTGGATGCCCAACAGTCCTGCATCCCTGCAACTTCCTCCACCAGCCAAAAAGGGGACAACAAGTGGGGCCATGATGCTGCAGACATTGCCTAAAAAAGGCGCAACAGCTAACACAATGGCCATTTTATGGCTCCTCAGCAAGCAGTATTCTGACTTTGTAAGTATCCCAAACCTCAAGAAAACATAATTAAATAAATGACAAGTCATGTTCAAGTTGTTTCAAATAGGTCAATTTGTCATTAGAGCAAAATGATCGTCTTTGAGCCACTAAAATCCTACTCACTTCCTTCAACTTTACAATATTTTGACAATAATCCAATTCCAAGATTTGTTAACAAAGTTAAAGGAAAAAACAAACAGTAACATTAAAATATGTCATTGATCTCTTCAGGTCCCTCTTGGCCATTACCCAATGATGCATTTGTGTGAGGAGATTCCCTGCAGGCTGATAAAGGTTTTTCAAGCAGAGCTTCAAGTACTGAGTGCAGTCATCAAAGCCCGAAACAAAAGTCTGGAGATCCCATACACATACATGGATCCAGCAGAGGTAGATAACAGTGTGGCCATCTGAACATCAGAAGGTGTGACCTCCTCAGCTGTCGGCCAAAATCCAGCTTCATAATAACCAACATGAGAAAGAGACAAACTGCAAGTGTTTCACTGATGCCTTAATGGAAAGAAATGACTGCATGAGATCATTGTATGCTGATTAGGATTTTATATAGCCTGACAGATTTAACCGTGGTAAAACTTTTAATCATAATCCACTCAAGCCTTCTTTTTGCTTCATCAATATATATGCTGGGCATCTAAAACAAATTACTGCAAGATTAGATATAAACTGTAGCTTATAACTTGGCTATAACGATGTATAAATAATTGTATGTTTGCTTCATTTATAATAGGCTATGTTGTGTAGTGTACCTGCTCCATTTTTGTTTTTCACACAGTAACACTCAGCTTCATAGATTACAGGGAGTTCTTGTCACCAGAGAAGAAGAGATTTAATGCTCCTGTGTTACATGAAGGTGTTGTTTCTCTCTGTCGTTAGACTTGTTTTTCTTTTTGTAAAAAAATAAAAGCATTTCCTTCAGCTCAGAGTGAAACTGCACCTTTATCTCTGAGGCGTGTTTTCCTGCTCCAGATGTAATAAAGAATTCATTCAAAACATTTATACTGGGTGTTTTTCCTCCTTAAAAAGAAACATTTCCCTCACAGTTTCAAATGTAAAATACAAAATATGAAGCTGCTCCAATGATAAGTTTCTTACATCTTTCATTAAAAAAAAATGTGACCAAATGCACTTTTCTGCTAGAAGATTTACACATAGATTAGATAGATAGATAGATAGATAGATAGATAGATAGATAGATAGATAGATAGATAGATGAGGTTAGTATGATAACAAACTCATCCTTTTCTGAAGACGTGGTTTTTTGCAGTTGCCTCCCACTACATGTTAGAACAGGCCAAATTCAGAATACATTCTAAAATAATATCTACATATTTACAATCACTATTCACATTATTGAACGAAAGCGCTGAAAGTCTTAGTTCCCAATAATAAATAATAGTATTGTTTGAAAGTCCAGCAGCGACCTCTGCTGGCAGAAAGTGAGTAATACATTCAGAGGACCAGCTGCGTCACTTGAGGGGACAGACAGATGAATAGGCTGCATACATGAACCTATGTAAGTAGTTATTATTTATTAGTTGTTTACTAGTTACAGACAGCTTACGTTCAAACCCTGTGTTCATTGTTAATTTTGTCAACTTTAGCCATTTATGTTGTAAATTGGAATGATTCAGCAAAAATAGCCGAATACTATATGAGTCTAAAAGTGAATGGTTCGTTCTTTGGTTATTCTGTTTCAAAACCAAATCGGAAAAAAAAAAAACAACAAATTGCATCATTTCTCTGTTTTTTAAACCAGAACAGAAAAAGAGAAAAACAAAAACACAGTTTGTTTGTTTTGTTTGTGTGATATTTGCATCTGTACATTTATCGGAAACGGCCCGTGTATAAATTGTATTTGTCTTTTCAAACCACGTAAAGAAAATAATAATAATATATTTTTACAGTCTATGGAAAATATGCATATTTGTTTCGGTTTCTTTTTCAAGTCCAGATTCGGAGGCTCCT
Source organism: Serranus cabrilla (assembly GCA_903364295.1). Taxonomy (NCBI): domain Eukaryota; kingdom Metazoa; phylum Chordata; class Actinopteri; order Perciformes; family Serranidae; genus Serranus; species Serranus cabrilla. The sequence continues at coordinate 651,194 of CAFUXE010000782.1, read as the reverse complement.
CTTCAAAATAAGAGTCGCAGGTTTCAAAATGTGTTGGCTACATGTATGACAAGCTAAGCTAAGATAAATAAACACATCGCTAAAATAATAAAGGTAATGAATATTGAACATATTAATGTGAATCATAAGTGATAAAGACTATTATATTTCTTTATTACAGTCAATGGATAGAACACAGAGTATACTATCTGATATAAAAATCCAAGATCAACCCATCAGATTATGGTTCAACTGGAAGTGCTATAGAGTTAAAAGCTGAATAAAAAACGATGAAAGACAATCTAGCATGGGTTTTGTTCCCTTTTAGATGTTTAAATAAATACTTAATAACAAAATGACAAGGTGATTAAGTTAGCTTCTCATATTCTTTGTTATCCACTTGCTGATCTATTTAATCTCCCTCTAGCAATCTGGAAATTTGCACACACCACCCCATTAAATCATCTGACCTGCGTGAAGCTGGCCCCCCACCCAACGCAAAATTTCGGGAAGATAGTCTGTTTCGTTTGTGCTGGTTTGTGCCGTAAAAATTTACGTTTGTCCTGCAACCGTTTATGAGTTATTAAATATTATTTTATAGGTCATCCAGAGTTCACCCATCCCCCCATTTGCTCCAAATGGACCCGAAATGGTACCGTTCGTTAGTGCTTCGTTTGTGCTGGTTTGTGCCGTTAAAACTGTCGTTTGTGCTGCAACCGTTTTTGAGTTATTAAATATTATCTTATAGGTGCAGACACTTTCACTACCGATAAGATCCGGATGTTTGTGTTTCCCACGAGGCGCCTTTTCAAAATAAAAGCCCAGAATTTAGCGTCAGCTGTAATGAATAAATAATAACCTCGCCTTAACGAATGCTCAGAAAAATGTGTCCCGTGATGACGTCACAACCGGAAAGGCTCTTGTGGTGGTTTTACCCTCATCATTTGCTTTGGATATGGTCAAACAAGGTTTGTCTCGTGCTAGCATAGTAAGTGTAAGTGACCTCTAGTATGAACATATAATTCTATAAATGTGTTGTTCTTATGTATACTTATTCATTTTTCTGAGGAACAGGTGATTCGATTTTGGTGGTGCTGGAACACCATCTGGAATTTATACTGCAAATTTTTATTATTGTGTTAGTGACCATATTGCCTTCACTAACTGCCGCCATCTAGTGGATGAAATATTTCAATGCCATTGTGCTCCCAAAATACATGCTTTCATTATAATCCTTTAAGTGTGCAGTTTGGTATTGTTTAACTGACCCTATTGCCTTGGCGGAGGTCTGCGCTCTCTGAGTGCTTTTCTAGTTGTTTCTTGTCTTTCTTGTTGGTGACTTGTGTTGCATTCTGTGTAGTATTTGTCCTTTTGTCTGTCCGTCCTCTGTTATGTACTCTTATCTATGTTGGGACCCCTTGAAAACGAGATGAAGCATCTCAAAGGGTTTTCCTATAATAATATGTTCTTATATATTTCTCAGGGGATTTCATTTGAGTTCACCAAATGAAATGAAAATGATTAATACTCAAAGATAACTGTTACATGGAATGATTATTAATCATAATAAAGATTTTTGCTCTATGCCTGTATTTTACATTTTAAAGGTTTTTGCACTCAGGTTCATTAAGTTCATTTTTCTGCTTTTCAGTGTGAAAATGGTGACTTACGAAGCAACACTTCACACTTCTGATCTCGACAGTGACGACACTTTTATCTGTGTCTTCATTAAGCTGGTGGGCACAGATGGGGAGAGTGAACGCATGTTTGTCAATTTTGGTAGAAACCCAACTTCCAGTACACTGACATTTAGGCTCCTAACAAGATTCTGGTTACATCCACAATCTATCACTGCATTTGTCGGGGATCAGGTGAGTAAGAATTCAGTAAACTCCTATTCAGGTGAAGTCATGACATCTAACAGGCATCTCACTTATGGTTAAAATTGTACCAGCACAGGAATCCATAATAATAAATAGTAATAATAGTAATAATAGTAATAATAATAATAAATCATTTAAAAGCACTATGTTCTGAGCAGACACATTTAAAAAACATAAATCGCAGAGCTACAGCAAATTTGAGTCTAGTTTATTCTCTTCACTGCCGTGCATCATGGGAATTATGTGAAAATGTAACTACTTAATGTAAATAATAAGCGGAAGCCCTGATCTGTTCCCCTCCAGTCTGTTTGTATTACTTTCAGATGGAGAGAAAGTATTAAGCTAAAGAAATGTTCACGTTTGTCAATTTTAGGTTTTTATGTGTCCTTAAAAAGGCGGCTGCGAAAGTGTCTAAATGAGATTATAGTGGTTTTCTGGGACATTAAACATCTTCATTAACGCTTCAAACATTTGTTCATCTGTGAAGATTATCCTGCTGAGCAAAATTTGTAAGCATCAGAAATGTGTTTGCCACAGAGCTCATTTTCTGCAGTGATCCAAAATCTAATGCAAAAAGCCCACCCATAGGCGAAATCTCATAGACCTCATGGTGATGCTAACTTCCGGGTTGACTTACAATAATGTGTAATTTTGTTTTCTCTCAAGGGCCACACAAAATAGCTCCGCCCATCTATAGCCCTATCTATGTTTACATATATAACACACAACCTCAACAATGCAGGTATGAGGCTACAGGCACGTTAAATATCAACTTAGAAATGCTGCTGTAACGCCTCGCCATCACAGACTTATACAGCAGCAGAATATTTGCTGCTATGCACATATTGCACTAATTATATTTTGTCCAGGTTTCAATTATTCATGATCAAATACACTCTTTCTTCATCTCTTGTAAAATCAAACCGTTTCTGTCGTTACTCTAGGTGTTCAGATTTAACGTGCGCTGCCCTGCCTCCATTGGAAAACTCGTCCTGATAGAGGTAGAAAAAAAACATCTCCGATGCTCCAAAGATTGGTTCATTGACAAGATCGAAGTGAAAACCCCTGAGGGAGACACCTTCGACTTTCCCATCTACCGCAGGATCAGTGACAGCGAGGTGCACCCCTTCAGAGAGGGAACAGGTTTGTGAATTAGCTTTTCTGACGTCCTGTACACTGTTCACTGACCACAGAAGACATGAAAGGAAGACGAGTCCTATCTAGAAAGAGGTTAGAGAACATTCATGCCAACACACTGTATACGTGAACACTTTCAAACTTGACTGTGGTTCTTTCTTTTAGCTCTGACAGTCTCTGAAGACGACAGTCCTCTTGGCCTGCACAGTCGGCAGCAGGAGCTGAAGCAGCAGCAGAAGGACTTTCGGTGAGAGATCACAGTTTCTACAAATTCAAACTTTTTCACCCCAAAACTAACATGCATCCAAACCTCCTCCACTTTTGGTTAAATATATCATTTTATTAACAGCTAATGACATTGTTACACCTGCGTTTTACTTTTAAATACATTGCAATATTAAATACCTGGTGAGCATATTATGTTTGCATACTCTAAATGAAAACTACAGGTACACTAGTAGACTGTATGTGTAATGTGCTTCACCTGCTCTTTTCTGTGTTCCCAGCTGGCATGTGTATGCAGAGGGAATACCGCACTGCCTGAACCCGGAAGACCTTGAAAATCTGCCTTCTGAGCACAAATTCTCCTGGCTGAAGACGATACAGCTTTACTACACTCAGTCAGTGTCAAACTCTCTTAGACACCTAGTCACCTGGGATGTCTTGATGTGAAAAGTATTATGGACAGCGTAATGAAGTTATCCTTTTGTTTTCTAGGGGAAATGATGCTGATGCCACAGAGAACTGGTCTGATATTGATGATATCGAGAATTTCCTCTCCAGAAGGACTGATATATTAGGTATCCTATAATCAATGTAGTTTAATGTAATACTCGATACTGTGTGAATATTAACTATAATATTACTAATAATAATATATTGTATGTAAGAGTACAAACTTATATTTATTAAGCACCTATTTAAATCAAAGTTTAAAAGGCCCAGACCCCCTGGAAATTTGAACCCTGGACCTTTGCATCCCAGAGAATAATACTGTTATGTGGTTGTGTGTATAAATATCCAAGGTAAAAAAAAAAGCACATGTAAGAACAACCTTTTTCCAAACTACTCCAAACACCAGAAGAAAACTTTTCCGTTAAACAAAGAAGTCAACTGCCTGGGGCCCAAACTGAAAGTCTCCAACCAGCTATAGATTTATTAACACCAAGTAAACCAGATGTTTGATGCATTTGTTGTACATTTCCATTGGCCTCTGGATGCACACTGCTAAAAGATTGTGGATTGGCAATCAGATCTAAACGCATCTTAGCTACATTCAACACGTGTCAACAAAGATGCTCTCTACTACTCTGCTAATGCTCTTTTTTCAGACTATGTCCAGCAACATTGGAAAGAGGACAGTTTCTTTGGCTACCAGTACTTAAATGGTGTCAACCCCATGTTGATCCGACGCTGTTCAGCTCTGCCCGACAACTTCCCTGTGACTGACGACATGATCTTCCCTAGTGGGCAGTGCAGCTTGGCAGATGAAATGAAGGTGATTATCTTGACCTTATTTGATCTCAGTATTAATCATGTTTTCCCCATTGTTAAATTGGCTTGTTGAACATTTATGTTCACACTGTGTGCATGTCAGTCAAATAATTTTTCACCCTCACTAAAACAGAAAGGCAACATATTCCTGTGTGACTACAAGCGTTTGGATGGAGTGGAACAAAACAAAATTAAAGGGAAGCAGCAGTACTTGATGGCTCCTCTTGTCCTGTTCCACAAAACACCTGATGATAAGCTGATGCCAATTGCTATTCAGGTACGATCAAGTATAGCTAATAGTGAGGCTAAAAAAGGATCAATTGAGGTATGTGTCAGATGTTTAGTTTACAGGATCCAGTACTGGTAATGTATTGAATATATTGAATGAACCACGTCCCCCTTCCTTCTCCTGCAGCTGAAGCAGACTCCAGCAGAGGACAATCCCATCTTCTTTCCTACTGATTCTGAGTACGACTGGCTGACGGCCAAGATCTTTGTGAGAAGTGCAGACTTCAACGAGCATGAACTCAACGTTCACCTGCTGCGCACTCATCTGCTGGCTGAGGTGTTTGCAGTGTCACTGCTGCGCAACCTGCCCATGGTGCACCCACTGTACAAGGTAACTGAGGGGAGACAACTGAACTTACTGGAGTTATGGTTTCTTTAGGTTGCTGATTTGTATCTTCTTGTACACTTGTATTTTCCAAAGTTGTCAAATCATATTTTGGTGGGTATTTCAGTATTTTACACTGCTCAATGGTGTAGACATCAAGATGAATGCCTTTGTTAACATGTGAACATGTTATTAACAGAGTTCCCTTGTTTCCTCAGCTCCTCATATCACACACTTATGGCACTCTCAAGATCAGTGACTCAGCTCGAAGTCTTCTATTATCTGACAATGGATTTTTCAACATGGTACGAAAAGACCAACACATTCAATAGACTACTATGGGGGTGACAGTGGCGCAGTGGTAGTGCGGACATCTCATAACCAAAGGGTTGGCCGTTCGAGCCTCACTTCCTGCAATCCCGTCGTTGTGTCCTTGGGCAAGACACTTTACCCGCATTGCCTCCAGTGTTACCCCTGGTGTATGAATGGGTATGAATGATTGAATGATTGGTGTGGTCATAAAGGCCGTAGGCACAAAATGGCAGCCACATCTCCGTCAGTCTGCCCCAGGGCAGCTGTGGCTACAATAGTAGCTTACCGTCACCAGAGTGTGACTGGATTGAATGAATAATGGACTCAATGTAAAGCGCTTTGGGTGCCTAGAAAAGCGCTAAATAAATCTAATCCATTATTATTATTATTATTATTACTACATAAGCAATGTATTTTTTTTCAACATCATGTACAGTATTTATAGTTATTTTAATTCTCTATATATTTGTTTGTTTCCTAGAACGTATCCTCTGGTGGAAAGGGTGTGACCACAATCCTGAGGAGATCTCTGTCCTCAATGACCTACAGCTCCCTCTGTATAACAGACGACATTGCTGAGCGTGGACTGGAGGATGTGCTGAACTTCTTCTACAGGGATGATGGACTCAAGCTTTGGGACGTCATTCAGAGGTAGTAAAGGTGTCCTGATATTGGAAAATAACAATCTAGATTTTGTAATAAAGTAGGGTTTTATTACTTAAACAAAAGAGATACAACTTACAATTGGATATGTTTTAGAGTTTTGTTTTCATGCTCAGCTACGCTAATAGCCACCTAGTTGTAGCTCCATACCTCACGCACAAAGGAAAAGTGTGCCAATCTTCTCATCTGACACTCAAAAGGAACGAGAACTGGCCAGTTTCCAACTATTCCTTTAAAGACATATTAACCACTTTGTTAAATATGGCAGACTTACAAAGAATAGAACTGATCCTTCTAAAGAGACGACTATTTAATCTTACTAATGAGTGTCTAGCTGCTGCAAATAATGTGTAGTTTAACTCATAATGTGTTTTACATTAACTTATCTATGTTTCTCAAAGGTTTGTGCAGGGAGTGCTCGGCTTCTATTACAAGAGTGACGCTGAGGTCCAGAAAGACTCTGAGCTGCAGAAGTGGATTGCTGAAATTTATGAACATGGATTCCTTTCCCAAGCAAGCACAGGTGGGCCAACAGTGTTTGAAGAAAGATTCTGACTCCGAGGTTACACAGCACATTATAACTACTATAACTTATGCCGGTTATAAAGGCACATAAAGGATTTATCTAATGAATCATAAATATCTGAAAATGAATGAATGAGCTATTAATGGTGCTATCAGAGGCCACAAACTATAATCGGCTACCAAGTTCTCCTTTTCTGTGTTTGAGACGCTGTTGTGACATTAAATTGTATTTATTGTGCATGGAACAAACATGATTGAAAAAACACTGACCTGGTCAGCTTGAATTAATGCAGTTTATTCCCTCTGATTATCAGGAATTCCACAGAGTTTTAACACTGTGGCTGAGATGGTCAAGTTTGTCACCATGGTGATCTTCACTTGCTCAGCTCAGCACTCAGCTGTCAACACTGGACAGGTGAGGCCTTTGATCTTGGAAAATAATAAACCATAATACTGGTGTTTCTGTTGAATGTGTCGATGTGGCCGAGCGTGGCTTTAAAAAAAAGTATTATTCACTCATCTGTCAATCATTAATTTATGGCAGTATGACTATAGTGGCTGGATGCCAAACAGTCCCGTCTCCCTGCAACGTCCTCCACCAACCAAAAAGGGGACAACAAGTGAGGCCACGATGCTGCAGACATTATCTAACAAAGGCGCAACAATTAATGCAATGAACCTCTTGTGGCTCCTCAGCAAGCAGTACTTTGACTTTGTAAGTATCCAAAACCTCATGAAAATGTATTTACATAAATCACATGTATATTCAAGTGTTTTAAAGTAGGTCCAATATTTTGCCCTTAATCCATGTTTGTTAAAGATTTGTTAACAAAGTTAATGGAAAAAACAAACTTTAAAATCTGTCATTCATGTCATCAGGTGGCTCTCGGCCAGTACAAAGAGGACCATTTCAGTGAGGAGATTCCCCGCAAGCTGATAAAGGCTTTTCAAGCAGATCTTGAAGTGTTAAGTGCAGTCATCAAATACAGAAACAAAAGTCTGGAGATCCCATACACATACCTGGATCCAGCAAAGGTAGATAATAGTGTGGCCATCTGAACATCAGAAGGTGTGACCTCCTCAGCTGATTGATTTAACGGTCTTTAAATCATAATCCACGTAAGTCTTCTACCTAGTGTATCAATACATATGCCGAGCATCTAAAACAAATTGCCACAAGATGTAAACTGAACCTTATAACTTAGTTATAACGATGTAAAAATAATTGTAGGGACCAAGGCTTTGCTACATTTATGATAAGCTATGTTGTGTAGTGTATCTGCTTCATTTCTTGTAAAAAACAAACAAACGAACAAGTGTTTTTCACACGGCATACACACAGTTTCGTAGATTAAAGGGAGTTCTTGTCACCACAGAAAAAGAGATTGTTTTAATGCTCCTGTGCCGCATGAGAGTGTTGTTCCGCTCTGTCTTCAGACTCACTGAGGTGTGTTTTCCTGTGCCACATGTAATAAAGTGATTCAAAACATCTATACTGGTATATATATATATATGATGGGATGATGCATCTCAAGGGGTTTGTCCCAATAATAAATGTTCTTATATATCTGAATACCCCAAATTACAGGCACACAGAGGGCCATAAAAGACAAGGGCAGGGTAACATCCCTATGGATTTTTTAATGGTCCACCTGTCCACTGGGATTTGTCTTATTATGCAATATGCAAATACAGATAAAAATTGAATGTCTTAGTTTAATCTTTCACACTTTAATATGTTGTGTTCTGAAAGCTCACAAACCACTGGCATTCTTATCTGCACCCCACCTCTTCCTCAGAACACATTCAGTCTAATTATTAATCCACCACACACACACACACACACACACACACACAGTTTTCAGTTATAATGAATAGATAATAATTATCTCACTAAAAGGGCGGTGCCTTTTGGAAGATATAAGTTCCATGTGTCCCATGAGTTCAACCATGAAGAATTTCCAAAAGGAAAATAAAAACCAAATGATCATTTTCATTGTTATCTGTTCCAAAACATCTATAGGGCAATATAACCACATGTACCCAGGAGGAAACTATACTATACTCAACCAACTCAACTATATTGATTGTGATACCAATATTTCAAAGATATCTTTGCACTCACATTGATCTAATTATAGTTAATCTTGTGCCTCAGATTATTATTATTCCTGCTCCAGCCAGATAATTCTGCTTTCCAAAGAGAAAAGGTGACTGTATCCACTGGTATTCTAAAGAATGCCGGACTTTAAACAGTGTCTACATTAAGTCTGCGGCACACGTGGGAAGAGCCATAAAATGCATTCCCGCCTGAATGCTTTCTGCGTTGAAAGCGGAGTGCAGGAAGGTGCGGCACTGTATCAAAGCCCCCGCATCAGAAACAACACAAAGTTCAAACAATGTTGAGTTCGAGAGAAACATTGAGCAACACCTTTCAATGTTGAAATAGGTCATGAATATGTCAACTGTCGAAACAGTCCAGGGCCTGACTGGTGTCAGAAAGAGTAAGAATAGTCCTCTATGAAAGTTGCTCATCTCTGGCTTTCAATATAAATTCTAACAATCACTGACAGGTAAATCCATACTTGATGAACAGAAAAATAGAGACATTTGTGCCTATTTGATGCCATGCCAGCTTTTACTTCTCTTGTTTCAAGGTTTTAGGCCCTGATCAGCAGAACAAGAGATGTGAAACTTCAGGGGCTTTCTGAAAGAAAAGTTTTGGTGTAAAAAAAAGTTGCTTGACTGAAATATCGTTGATTTGCCATGCAAACGATTTATTTATTGGTGTTTTAATAGCCTCGTTAAAAATGCAGATTATGCTGTTACAAGTGATTGTCACATCCTTGATTTATAACATCAACAGGGTCTACTTTTGGTGTAATTCCCAACAGTTTACTCTATTGAAATACTTTAGGTGGCTTATGGAATTGGACAGAAGTCAGTTACCCTCCTAAAAATATTACACGTCTGTTATCATTGTAAGCTGATCTGTGACTTGTATAGCACCTGATTGATGTGACTGTTGCAAAAATGTATTTTAAATCATAATCAGCCAATTGAGTCTTCTTCTGAGATTGTCAATGAATACAGAGTGACTTTTATATAATAAATGAATGTGATGTATGCTGTGTAATGTATCCGACTGAAAGGAAGACAAAACCTTCTGGATGAACTGTGTGCCTGCTTTCATTTCCTAAGCGTTTGCTACAGCACATGGTATGCTTAATTTTGTAGAAGAAAGGAACTTCATTTTTACCAGTCTTGTGATGCATTAGGAAGAAAGAAACTGCACTATTACCTCTGAAGCGTTTCCCCCATGCTACGTGTAATAAAGAACCACACATACCATGTAGTGAGTATATGGCTACTTTTATTATTGCTGCTAAGGTCTGCCAGCAAACTCACCTTCTTGTTTTGAAGAACAAAGCATTTTTTCTTTCTCTGTTAAGTCACTTCTTGAGTTGTCATTGATACAAGAGTCTTGTGACACACATATGAAGTTACATTTTACCTAATGTCTTATAGACTCACCTTGTGAGTACATTGCCAAGTGTTTATACACTATATTGCCAAAAGAATTTGCTCACCTGCCTTGACTCGCATATGAACTCAAGTGACATCCCATTCTTAATCCAAAGGGTTTAATATGATGCCAGTCCACCCTTTGCAGCTGTAACAGCTTCAACTCTTCTGGGAAGAGGTGTGTTTCTGGGAATTTTTGACCATTCTTCCAGAAGTACAATTGTGAGGTCACACACTGATGTTGGACAGGAAGGCCTCTCTCAGTCTCCGCTCTAATTCATACCAAAGGTGCTCTGCCGGGTTGAGGTCAGGACTCTGCAGGCCAGTCAAGTTCATCCACACCACACTCTCTCATCCATGTCTTAATGGACCTTGCTTGTTGGAACACGAAGGGGCCATCCCAAAACCGTTCCCACAAAGTTGGGATCGTGGAAATGTCCAAAACCTCTTGTTATGCTGAAGCATTCAGAGTTCCTTTCACTAGAACTAAGAGACCAAGCCCAGCTCCTGAAAAACAACCCCACACCATAATCCCCCTCCACCAAACTTTACACTTGGCACAATGGAGTCAGACAAGTACCGCTCTCCTGCAACTGCCAAACCCAGACTCCTGCATTAGATTGCCAGATGGAGAAGCGTGATTCAACGCGTCTCCACTGCTCTAGAGTCCAGTGGCGGTGTGCTTTACACTGCTGTAACCGACGCTTTGCATTCTTGAGCTAATCTGAAGGCCACCTGAAGATGGGACGTCTGTAGCGAGTGACTGTGTCAAACTCTCATTTTACGAGGCCCACCACTTCAGTTGCTGTCGTTCCCAATGGCTTTCTACTTTGTTATAATACCACTGACAGTTGACTGTGGAATATTTAGGAGCCAAATTTCGCATCTGGACTTGTTGCACAGGTGCCCTCTGGGATTTGTCTCAGTCTGCCATGTGATCAGAGAGTAAAAACAAACCACAATATCAGGCCCTGGAAGCGCCCCCAACCTGCCAAATCCCACTTTAACACCAGTGTGTAGGTGAATTTTTCCTGTTGTGTTTCAGAATGTATTTTTTTATTTACTGTGATGATGTTTCCCCTTTGCATTGGGTAATAAGGAACTACATGTAGCATGTAGTGAGTATGTGAGTATGTGGTTTCAACTGTTAGTGAACCTAACATTAACATTTGACTTCTTGTTTTGCAGAACAAGGCTTTTTTTCTTTCTATGTTAAGTAACTTCTTGAGTTGTTACAAAACCATTTCAGTTATGCATGTTCTGCTTGATCCCATGATTTTTAGTAGCTAAATTCATGAACAAACTGGCGACTCTATCAGCCTTTACTGGTTCCTGTTATTAGTTTATTTTCAATTATTTTAAGGTAAATTTGAAGCTCAGCAGCCTTCCACTTTGTTTCGTTCTGACTGAGGGAAGATGATGGTTGGGGTTTTTATATCAGATTGTTCCCTCTGGTCAGGTGGCTTTCCAAGGATTCACTCATGACTTCCTTTTTTCTTAAATATCACAAGGATGAAATTGGTAGATTTTGACCGCACAACACATTATTAGTCATAACTTAATAATTCACACACTACTTATTACAAAATTCCACACAAATGTGTTCATTCATTCATCATTCTTAACTGCTTATCCAAAAGAGGTGAGTCAGGTCGCCAGACTATCCCAGGACTGACACAGAGACAGAAAACCATTTTCAGGTCAACCAGGTTCTACTGGCCCTGGATGTGTGACAAGGGGCATTATCTTGTTGAAACATCCAATTTTGACCTTGACAGAACAGTGCACGTGCGGAAGGGAGCATGTGGGCTTCGAGAATGGCACTTGACAGAGTTCAATGAGCCATCACAGACAGTGAGATGACCAACACCAGCAGCAATCATGCATCCCCAAACCATGACACTGCCTCCACCATGCTTGACAGTAGGTACTGTACATGCTGGAGATGATGCTTCGCCTGGACTTCTGCATACCCTCACATTAGCAGGAGGAAGATAAAGCTGGAAACTGGACTCATCTGACCACAGAATCTCCTTCCAATTCCTGGCTGTCCAGTTCTTGGGCCCAACAACGGCAGGCTAACCTCTGTCTCCCATTGATCAGGGGCTTCTAGGACCTTAAGCCATGATCTAAAAGTCGGCCACGTACAGTGTGATGGAACACTGGACACCAGTTTGGTTTGACCGCTGCTGCTGAAGCTCCTGTGATGTCATTCGGCAGTTTTCCCTGCACATGCTGCTCAGGATGCGGTCTTGGTTTGTCCTCCAAACTGTTGGTTTGTCTGTATTTCTGCAAAGTGTATCCAACTACTGAATGACTGCCATGTTCGTCTCTGAAGAACTTTCAAATGTGCTGGCTTTCTATAGACACGAAGCCCAGCAACAAAAATTGTGTCTTTTAATAAAAAGTATGACCTTCATTAGTGGATCACTGGTACCAAGATGACCCAATACTCAGTATTTCTCATGTATTTTTATGGCACCAATCAATTTTAAGTTTTTTTTAGGATTTGTTTAGCATTTTGGCTGTATCTGTATTAAAAAAGAGTTTTTGGTTTCCATGTTGTAAATCTTTTAAAATTTTCACAGCAGCCTTGTCAACTTGTACTGGCAGGAAGAGCACAGATGCCATTAATAATAGTCAGACAGTGGCTCCGTTACATTAAGTAAACTAGCAAGCCAAGTTAGTGAGCCTGATCAGATCACAGTATTTTGAGTTTAGTGACAAACCACAGAGTTTTATTCGGGCAACTCAGAAATTATTGCATGTTACATTAAGTTAAACTTAAACAGGCAAGGTCTTGAGAAATCCAAAAGACATAAGGGACCAATTTAGCAAATTTTATATTATTTAATAATCTGAGATAACATTGTAGTATGGGTTGCATGTCTATCTCATCTACCAAATATCATGTTTTCTTTTGGCGGGCTGTGATATTCTGCCAGTTCATAATCTCTTTTTAGTTCCTGATAACATTGTAATTCACTTTTGCTTTTACTTCCTTCTTGTCCCTGTTGCAAATCAGTTTACACTGCATGATATTTTGGTTACTTCCATTGATGTTTGGAGAGCAGAATTTTGTATTCATTTGAACAAAGCCAATAGCGACATTTGTTCATGAACAGTAAATGTGTTTATACCATAAATAACACTGTAGCCGTTTCACAATTTTACTTTAGTGATTCTTAAAATTCTTCTTCTTCCTTCTTTTTTTCAATATTGATATCAAGACATAGCAGGGGGGAAACAGACCTCAGAGATACAAGTACAGTTTCATTCTGAGGTTAAGAAAATGTAGAAGTCTAACGACAGAAACCACTGACGCCCCTATGAATCACAGGACCACTGAAGCAATTTCTTCTTTCGTGATAAAGAGGAACTTTCTAAAATTAAGCATACCAAGTTCTGTACGAAACACTTAGGAAATGAGAGCAGACACAGTTCATCCAGAGATTTCGTCCTTTCACTGGCCCCTTTCAGACTGCATTTCAGCAAGAGTCCACTATATTGCCGCAAAGAGCTGTGCCAGCTTTTCGCCTGGGGACATTCATACTCACTCAGTGACAGCGTCATATTGGCATGTATTCACATTGCAGTCCGGCATCGCAGAATGAAGTTGGAGGAGATGGTATTGGTGTGTAACAGAGCAGCGATTCTACACACTCAAGTAGAGTTGTTCTACACTGTGCTGAACATGATTCGTTCACCGTCGAACTGAAGTGAAAGTGTGTCTGAAACGACAGTCTGAAGTAGTGATTGCCTATCTTCTAACAAACACGTTATTATACAGCATAATGAATGAATGGCAGAGCAGAGCAGAGCACAGAGCAGAAACTAACCGCTCACTGTTTCACTCAACATTAAAAACATGCTTTAAATTCATAAGAAAAAGTTGTCAGGTACCAAGGCAACCTTTGCACACTATAAACAATATAGCACCATCTCTAAAACACAAGGCTATTAAAACTTTAAATTGTTAAACAATAATGGTATGATGCATGTAACATACAAACTCTGGCATAGAGCATACATGTAATTTTTTGTCTTTTTTGTTTTCTGTATTCTATGTATCTGTTTGTAGCTCTTTATATAAATGTACAAAAAATACAGTCTTTTTCTCAAGCTATTCTAGTCCAGTCTAGTATCCCTGCAGTTCCTTGCAGACTTTTGGATTAATGCCAAGGAGGAAGTGAATCCCCTGTTGAAAACAAATAAGACGTTCCCACCTACTTCTGAATCACGGATAGGGAGGTGCATTGCGTCAGAGTTTGATTACATTTTTCTTATCTGATGGCATTTTCCCTGACATAAAAGGAAGACAAGTTCCGCAATCCAAACTATAAAGAGGCTGGAGAAAGTTCATGCATCAGTCCATCCAGAAGGCGCAGTCTGTGTGACATCTGTTTGGATCCAAGTGACTACAACCCCCTCCCTGAGGTAAGAAAACAAAAACTTGAATCTGAGCTGGGATTGGCTCCACATGGCTCTCGTTTTTATTTCCAACTAACTAACAGAGAAGCTCACTTCACTGAATCTTTTCATGTCAATTATTTGTGTACTACGAGCAAATACTGTGATTAATACAAGTATAGATCAAAACTAGGGGCTGTCTAGTGATGGGGTCGCAGCAGATGCAAAGCAGAATTGGTGGGTTTGGTGCAAGGACACACGACATTAGAAGAATTAGTTTGATGAAATTTTTGTCATTGCAGGTTAGACTTTTAACCTGTTATTTTTGACAAAAATATACATTTAGCTGAAATTGTGTCTGGTTTATGCATGTTGTGTGTTGGTATGACCAATCAAAGGTAGCATAAAGTGCACAAAGTAATTGTTCAGGTTTATGGGCCCCTTTTCTGTAACACACACACACATAACATAATCTCTTTGCTGGTTTTGCAGGTGCAGCAACTGTTCATACTCATTCAACACCACAGCTGACTATTGCTACTGACTGTCACTCTCACAAAACTGTAGGTATAAAAGGAGGGATCCGAGATTTAGACACGTACTATATGTTACAAAACATAAATTTTTATTTATAATACATTGTAACGATGGCTTTTGTATTCTAATGTCTGTATTTTACACTATGAAGGCTTTTGCTCTCATGTGAATTCTTCTGTTATTCAGAGTGAAAATGGTGACTTACCAAGCAACCGTTCATACCGCTGATCTCGACAATGCTGGCACTTTAACCAATGTCTTCATTAAGCTGGTCGGCACAGATGGGGAGAGTGAACGCAAGTTGCTCAGAACATTTAATGGGGATTCATCATTCAAAAGAGGAGTGGTACGTATGATATAGCTCTATCTATGTTTTAATACATAAAACACCTCTTCAACTTTGCCTGTATGAGGATATAGGCACATTAAATACCAATTTAGATTTGATGTAAACCCTCGCCATCACAGCCTCATACAGCTACAGAATATTTGCTGCTTTGCAACTCTTTAACTGATGGTCACAAAGGCGACTAAAGCAACAAAAATCTCCACAGAGAGCCTCAGAAAACTGGAATTGTATGCAGCACACATATTGTCAAGTGTCAACTATTCTAAAATCAATATTTGTATAGTATTTCTTGTTTATTATCACATTTCCATCTCTTGCAAAATAAAATTGTTTCTGTCATTTCTCCAGGTGTCTAGTTTTAATGTGTCCTGCCCTGCCTCCATCGGAAAGCTGATTCACATTGAGATAGACAAACAACATTTCCTATCATCCAAAAATGATTCCCCCTTGGCGGGGAACTCTTGGTTCCTCTCCAAGGTGGAAGTGAAAACCCCTGAGGGAGACACCTTCGACTTTCCCATCCACCGCTGGATCACTGACAGCGAGTTGCACCGCTTCAGAGAGGGAACAGGTTTGTGGAAACTAGCTTTTCTGACATTCTGTACACGGTTCACTGACCACAAAAGACATGAAAGGAAGACGAGTTCTGACTATAACATTCATGCCAACATACTGTATACATGAACATTTTCAATCTTTGTTGTGGTTCTTTCTTTAAGCTCTGAGAGTCTTTGAAGACATCCATGAGCTTGGCCTGTGCAGTCGACAGGAGGAGCTGAAGAAACGAGGAGAAGACTATCAGTGAGAGCTCAAGACATTTTAACTTTATACACCCCAAAACTAACATGCATCCAAACCTCCTCCACTTTTGACTGGATATATAATTATATTAACAGCTAATGACATTGTTACACCTGTCATTGCTTATTAAAACGAGTTATACTTGCAAAACTGCAATATTGAATATCGATCTGTTGATGATGACAACATGATGATCTGTTGCATAATCTAAATCAAAACTGCACATAGACAAGTTGACTCGATGTATTTTGTTCTTCAACTGCTCTTTTCTATTTTCCAAGATGGCGTGTGTATGCAGAGGGAATACCACACTGCATAAAGACAGAAGACCTTTTTTGTCTGCCTTCTGAGGTCTACTTCTCACTCACCAAGGACACACAGCTCCTCTACACTCTAGAAGCAGGGTAAAGTCCTCAAATTATTTTTCGAAACCTACCTTATGAACTTTATAACTGTACTTTGTTTCAAGATAAAGTTACTCTTTTATTTTTTAGGATATTTCAGTTGCAATTGGAGGGACTGGCTCAGTCCAAGGACAACTGGTCTGCAATTGATGATATCAATGACGTGTTCCCCTGCAGGAAGACTAACATATACGGTAACCTACAATCAATAGTTTAAAGGAATACTTGAACTGTATGAATAGTAACATAACAGCACTCATAAGTTGTTGTTGTTGTTATTGTTGTAATAGTAAAAATGTAATTTCAATAAAAAAACAAATGGTTAAATTAAATAAAATCACAGGATATTTAAAAGATATACTAAAGGTACATACGTACAACATGTATGAATTGCTATTGTTGTTTGCAAGCAAGATTTGGTAACCCAGAAATTTGAACCCTGGACCTTTGCATCCCAGAGAATAATACTGTTATGTTGTTATGTCTATAGAAATCACAGGTAAATAAAAACACTTAATTTAAGTATACTGCGTATGATTCCATGCATTAGTATAAATTTTCATTTCCTTCTGTCCTGAGCTATGCACATGCAATGCAAAGTTATATTACACAGCCAAGTCACAACCACTCAGTCAGAAACACAGACAAAATACACTCTGGTTCACAGGGTTAAAAACACCAGAACAAAACTGGACCATTAAACAAAGTCGTCAACTGCCTGGGGCCCCAAACGGAAAGTCTCCAACCAGCTATAGATTTATTAACATCAAGTAAACCAGATGTTTGATGCATTTGTTGTACATTTCCATTGGCCTCTGGATGCACACTGCTAAAGAATGTGGATTGGCAATCAGATCTAAAAGCATCTTAGCTGCATTCAACACTTACGTACCTAAAGCTGTCAACTTGTCATTATGTCACCCAAGACGCATGTTAATGCCAGTAATGATCTGGGCCTGAGATTTTATCTCTGTCTCTTTTTCAGACTATGTCCGGCAACATTGGAAAGAGGACAGTTTTTTTGGCTACCAGTACTTAAATGGTATCAACCCCATGTTGATCCGACGCTGTTCAGCTCTGCCCGACAACTTCCCTGTGACTGACAGCATGGTCTTCCCCAGTGGGCAGTGCAGCTTGGCAGATGAAATGAAGGTGATTATATTGAATTTTTTTTATCTCAGTATTAATCATGTTTTCCCCCTTGTTAAATTAGCATGTTGCACATTTATGTTCACACTGTGTGCATGTCAGTCAAATCATTTTTCACCCTCACTAAAACAGAAAGGCAACATATTCCTGTGTGACTACAAGCGTTTGGATGGAGTGGAACAAAACAACATCGAAGGAAAGCAGCAGTACTTGATGGCTCCTCTTGTCCTGCTCCACAAAACACCTGATGATAAGCTGATGCCAATTGCTATTCAGGTACGATCAAGTATAGCTAATAGTGAGGCTTTAAAATTGAGTATCAACTGAAGCATGTGTCAGATGTTTAGTTAACACTAAAGCTACCTTGCTAACCTTAAATCCTGCTTCATAGTACAGTACTAACCCTAACCCAGTACTGGTAATGGATCTAATGAATCAAACGAACCCTGTCCCCCTTCCTTCTCCTGCAGCTGCAGCAGACTCCAGCAGGGGACAATCCCATCTTCTTTCCTACTGATTCTGAGTACGACTGGCTGACGGCCAAGACTTCTGTGAGAAGTGCAGACTTCAACGAGCATGAACTCAACGTTCACCTGCTGCGCACTCATCTGCTGGCTGAGGTGTTTGCAGTGTCACTGCTGCGCAACCTGCCCATGGTGCACCCACTGTACAAGGTAACTGAGGGGAGACAACTGAACTTACTGGAGTTATGGTTTCTTTAGGTTTCCGATTTGTATCTTCTTGTACACTTGCATCTTGAATCATTATGTAGACATCAAGATTTCTGATTTTGTTAACATGTGAACATGTTATTAATAGAGTTCCATTGTTTCCTCAGCTCCTCATACCACACACTCATGGCACTCTAGTCATCAACCACTTGGC